>JAUTBZ010137310.1:0-13265 GCA_032361785.1 Lepetodrilus galriftensis | reverse complement strand
TACATATGCATGCAAGTCATGATATTAGTGAAAGATTCTAGAAAGTGACTTTAAACCCCAAATCAACCAACCAAACTCATACCTCCAACCCGCCTACATTTAACCCCTCTGCTAATACAGGCAACCAGAGATGCCCACGGAACATTCATCATTATCGAGGCAACCTCTTCCTCCCGTGTCCAACAAGTAGGACAAAAAATAGAATATTTTATACAAAAGCTTCTCAAGCCATACTATCAAGCTATCAAATATGAATTATTTTCCCTGCGTTTCTTTTCCCTCTTTGACGTAACAGTGAGTACAAATAACGAGGCTATGTTTAAGGCACATGTGGATCTTTTCAATTTTTCTAAAACAAACCACACATGTAATTTGGTGATCAATTCTCGGCGATGCAGCAATGATACAACCCAGAATACCGCTGCTGGAGAATATTTCCTTCCGAAAGCGCCAAGGAATTCCTAAATATATTCCACAATTAAGGCTTGACTCATGACCCGGATATTAAGCCAATCTCGCTCCGTGTTAATCAAAGATTTGCCGAGAACATGTAAATAATTACATTTTATGAATCGCTAACATGATAAATAATTCTGGTGTTTACTTCAACAGCGGGAACGCTGATGAAGAGCTACGAGGTGATCGTGAAAGGATTTTTAAAAAACACAAGTGAAACATCTTCCGTAATTACATAAACAAAGCTTAGGTATGTTCGGGATTGATTTGTTTGACGATTTATCGGGAATTCCTCAAATGTTTTTTCGTCCATGGAATTCCACATATCCATGTATATCGGTCGTAAGTCTCTCAGTCCTATGGGTACGGTATTGATTTAACGATTACGACCTTACGGACAAGGTCGCGAGCGAACTGTACGGTAAATGGAGTGAGAGAGAAATATTTTCATTTCAATTAGAACCTATTTCTTCATCCGTATTCGGACAATCTTTCTGCCCATCGGAATCAATATTTTGACAAGGCTTGTCATACACACACACAGTGCTCTGATCGTCGTCACCCGTGTTTCTCAGTGCTCGGATAATGGCCGTGTTTCTAGGTGCAATGCTGTGGTACTGAAGTAACGACGCAGCTACACCACAACGCATCGGTGTCGACAACGACGGTGTCGCAATCTGCCGAAGTGACGAGGATTTTAAAATAAAGATCGGTTGCCCGGGTTCGTCTTTGAAGATGGTCAAAAGACAACGGTACACAAACAGCTGAAGAATGCGAGTCTCTCCTTAAGAGCAGAACACCGTTGGCAGTGAAAACATGCAAGAATTAACGATTTTCGTAAATAGCCAATAAATTGGCTCGGTTTCTAAATGTCACGATAAATACGGTTGGTGTACGTTATGTGGAAATGGAATTTAGTCGAGACATCCTTGGAGCATGACGTTTCGAGGAAATTATCCTTGAAGCATGTTACATGTAGGAAAACCGTAAAGTATGTCAATTTGGCAATATGCTTGTAGGCGTTAGGAAACATTTCTTCCAGAATGACATACGTTTGAAGAATGACGTACGTAAAAAAAAAATAAAAAAAATATTGCATCATAATCTATATAGGGAAATGTGGAATTTAATGTTCCAACTTAGCTAGTCACAGAATGTAATTGTGTTAGAGTTACAGAAATATTTTGATATTTCGAGACCGTACTATGAGATTGTTGGAAGGCTATGCTATGATATTGTGGTAGAGACTGCTATAAGACTATCCTTGGAGGACTATTCCTGAAGACTATGCTGGAGGAAGAAGAAGAAGAAGAAGAATATTTATTTTACGTTGGATATTGTGGATAACAAAAACGTTCATTCAGTAGAGGTATTATTCCGACACATAAGACTATACCATGAAAATATGCTATGAATATTCTTTAAGACTATACCAGGAAATTATGATACACTGAAATACACTGTGAGACTATACTAAGCTAAGCTTGGAGACTATACCATGAAACTATGATATGAATATTCTTGAAGACTATGCCAGGAAATTATGCTACCATAAAATACACTATGATATTTTACTAAGCTAAGCTGTGAGACTATACCAGGAGAGTATGCTCTAGACTAGAATAGAGACTGCCATGCTAAGCTGGGAGACTATACCAGGAGATTATACTCTAGACTAGAATAGAGACTATGCTAAGCTAAGCTTGGAGACTATGCCAGGAGATTATCCTAGACTAAAATACACTAAGAGACCATGCTAGATTATGCTCTAGACTAGAATAGAGACTATGGAACTATACTAAGCTAGGGTTAGAGATTATGCCACAACTGTAACAATAAGTCCATTTACAATACACTAAACCCCCATACCGAGCCATGCTCGAAGCACCGACAATAGCTAATACGCTGGGAGAGAATAATCTCGGACCGAAGTATTACGTACATACACACAGAGTACTCTCCGCGCCGGACACATTATATAAGACGAAATTACACCGTTGATTCCTTGAGACGATTTGGAGCGTATTGATTGGCCGACGCTCAGTTTTCCATGGCCAATGACAGTCATTTACTCAATCATGTAACCAAAATTCCTTGTTACGCTACAGATCAATGCTGATTGGCTATTGACCTGAAACCAGTCAAATGCTGTCTTACTATAGGATCTATTTCCGTAATTTTTGCCGTATGTTCGAAATCTGTGGGTGATTGAATATTGATGCCGTATTGATCGTTTTAAGGGGGAGTTTTCACGGTTTTTTGGGTGTGGGCTTAGTGGCGAGATTAGGTGTGGTATTACTGTATGAATATAGTTCTGTTCCGTGTCTGTCGTGATGTCTATTCTAGAATACAGACTATTGGTATTGACGTACTAAGTTTTCGCGGTCATTGGGTTAAGCCTAATTCCTTATTAATTGAATCACGAGTTAATAAAACCTTCATTTCATATGACGTTATTGGAATAGATGATTAAATACTTTATGCTAGTAAAACAAAGATTTTTTTGGTAAGATTTCAATTAATCTGATTAATCAAATCAATTAATCAATTCACATTTAAAAATTTCTTTTATTATTTTAATAGTTCACTGTACATGAAGTGTGATCTAGTCTTGTATGTGAAATCTGACGACCTGAAATAATTAGAGAATACTAATAGTTATTGCAATTATTAAACTTTCATTAGTTTCAGGGAGTGAAAGTAGTTTTAATTAGTTTCTAGGGAGTGAAAGTACATAATTTTTATATCAATTCTACTAATTGGTACTATATTTAGAATAATAACAGTAGTAGTAATAATAACAACAATAGTAATAATAATACCAATAATAATGTACTGATGTATATTGTGCCAAATCCACGCTAAAAAAACTGATCATATTTCTACATAATTAATGGATCATATCCCTATGAAAGGAGTCACTGAAACAGACTACGAGTTTACATTCATACACCAAATTATCCGAAATTACACCATCTATTTTCGATATTCATGAACGTAGCAATACCGCCACTCCTGAACGGCCGCCTTGTGTGAACCCCATCACACCCTGTCCGGGAATACAATGCAACGTAACGTACAACACTTTATATTCCTAGTCCATCGCATTCCTACCTTCACAATACGTTGCAATATTCCCCATGCATAACCGCGATCAATAAACCCAGATCCCTTTTTTTACCCCGCGCGTATCCTTTCTCTCCCGTTCCCTCGTATCGCGCGTCTTCGAGCCACGCGGTCGGCAAAACCTATCCGTTTCAATATTTATGTTTTGATTCACCGTATACTTCCTTTTCGGGGCATTTTCTTACTTATTTTGCCTGACAAGCTCGGCCGGGGGTCTCCGCAGTGATCACGCAATATTAGAAATCAATGAATTATCATACGCGGAAAGGACCTAGGCCTACAGAAGCCCCAAGCTTCCATCTCGTGCCGACGCGATGCCTGGAATATCGCTGATCCAGTAATTGCGTCGGAATTACGGTGTTCGTCCTTCTGTCGACGAGGAATAGATAATGAACAGGCAGAGGTTTTCCTTAATATACTCTGTACGGAGATTTCTAGGGCAAAATGCGAACCAAATTTGGATGAAAACGTTTAGGACAACATCTGCATTAGTTCAGTTGTGCGTGTGTGTGGGGGGGTCAGGGAGATATGAGGAATGGATAATAAACAGGTGGAGTTTTCTTCTTTACTCGACACAGACTTCAGGGACGAAACGCAAACCAAATTTGGATGAAATTAGGACAACATCTGCATTAGAAACAGGTGGAGTTTTTTTGTTTTTTTTAACTTGACAGACATACTTCTGGTATCAAAACATGAAAACAATTCTGGATTAAACTGTTTAGGACAACATCTGCAGTAACTTGTTGTGTGGTTACATGTTTGTGCGCAGGTTTGAAGATGATTTGATTAAGCTCATGCTGATTAAATGTGAACACTGTGAAACATGGCATTAGTTGTTGATGATGTTTTATTTGTTGAGGTGCGTTAGTTCTACTTGAATTGAAAACTTTTGGGGAGCATCTACACAGGATTGAAATCAATTACACAGCATCTGTTTATGTTGGATTATAAAGTCATTGATTTGAATTATTACTTTTCAAAACTATAAATCTGGTTAAATTTTTTCTCACCTATTGAGATTACTCATGTTAATTGACATATGTTTGAATTATGCCGTTTAGAAATTTGGTAAAAAAGGTGTTGATGTTTAGTACTTTTACCCCCGGAATTGATTCCTTTTTAAAGTTGTTTTGAACAAGTTTTGCTATTCTGATCCAGCGGAGCAGTATAAACGATATTTCATCGAGGGAACTTTTTTTCTTATTAATTATCGCCTTGATTCACAATCTACAATCTATCATGTCCGATATGAGTGAAGAGGTAGATTTTTTTTCCCTACTCCAATTTCAGATATTTTTTATTTATTATTTGCTTAATGACTAATAACTTGACTTTTCGTAAATCGAGCGAAGGTCTCGGATAATAGACCACGTCAACATTTGATTGGACGAAATATCACATGACTATTTTGTCCACTTTCTCTGATGAGACGGAAACCTTGATCGTACTTTTTGCTTAATTGTCGTCAAGAAAGATCTCATGTGTCTTTTTCGTTCCTTTCACATCGTAATTGACGTCGCAGAACATCAAATGAAATTGATCACTAGCCGACCTTAATCCGACCTTATACTCCTCACCTTCTGGGTCTGCGTTTTTTTTTACGTTATATTTTTTTTTGTACCGAAAAAAGCATTTTCCGTGGTGTAGATTTTCTTTGGTATAGACATATTTGATCAATGACTTTTCTACGCTTCTTTTCATCCAATTCAAAACTGCAAGAAATCAAAGTGAAAATAATGACGGAAAAGCCTTTCGTCCAACAGCAAATGTTTGTGGGATTATGCGGTTTCCCTTGTAGTGGTGGTTCAGATTTGGATTCTGAACAGTGCGTCTATTTTTGAACCTCACGATATCGCCTCCGAGAAATCCTCCTATTTTACATGACAGCTCAACTAGAAGTTTCTGTAACGTAAGAATTACGACCCGATAGATATGTCATAAATCATCTGGCATATTTATGAAGAACATTTAGGCATGGTTCAGCAGTTAGTGCGATGAACAGATTGGGTTCATTTTCACTGGTTCCAGTCTGGGTTCAACAAATTGGGTTCATATACATCATAAATCAACTGGCATATTTACAAAGAACATTTAGTCGTGGTTCTGTGGTTAGAATAGTGAACGGAATTTGTTAATTTTTATTTGGTTCTATTTTTCTAGTTGTGGTTCTGCGTTGAGTGTGTTTGACAGATTGGGATCACTTTTATCTGGTTCTATTTTTCTTGGAAAAGTCGCAGACGAAATGGCAACTGCGTAGATATTCTACGTGGGGATGTAGCAATGAAATTATGATGTTTTTCAGCTTGTTATGCTCAGGATCTTCAAAGGAAGATTTGTCTGGTCGGTTCTTGGAGTGAACGTGCGTGCTTGGTGCCACCTCCGTACCATCTGATGAGCAAATAACATGGAAAATCTGGAGAATCACTTGCGCAAATTATGAAGCATATGTCTGTTTCATTTTTCTGGTTACACACCAATCTCCTCCCGACTAGCAGTGTCTTATCACTTCGCCACGTGTTCCCGCACCAACAAACACCGAAATCTTTCGACACTCCTTTCACGAGTTGTGCCACTCGGAAGTAATACAACATCGTTGCTAATGGATTATCCAACCGGAGCCTCTGCCTCATCTGCGTTTGTTTGTGTAATTACTCTCCTGCAAGTTACCGTCGTCGTGACGATGAGGAAGTGCTTCGTGCGTTCGCAAACGCATGTGTCCTCTTGGAACCTCCGCCACCTCCTCCCGTCCTCCTCGTTTCACATGCAACCTGTACATGAGGTATTAATTAGATATTTTTGGGGTATTTTCAAAGAAGACGTACTCCTCACAGGGGTTATCAACGAGGGTGGTATGTGGAGCTCGGATGCACAGACGTCCTCAATGTCAACAGTAAAACATCTGTGACCCGACGAACCTAAGTGTAACTGCAAGAAATGTTTTCACATCTTTTACCGTTACACCGAGCTTCTTCTGGATTGTTTTCACATCTCTGCATGTAAATATTTTACGAGAAGCATATGGCGCTTACATGCTTGACGGAGCATTCAACTGACCGGTTGTTTGAATTGAGTCTTGTCGTAATGATCACGTGGAGATGGATAATACCGCGTAAATAAACAAACAAACAAAAATACCGAGTTCCAGGAACTGGAATCTGACGTTAATTTGCACTCGGTGAAGTTTTTCTCTCATGGGTGGGATATCAATTCGTAACGCACACTTGGCTCGTTAGCGCAGCAGGTCTGCGTTCGCTGGCTGAAAGTTAAGGGTTCTAATTAGCTACGCGACACCATGATTATTTTTCTACGGGAGACGATATGCTTTATTCTTAGATACAGAGCGAAGATCTGTCGAGAAAAGATTTCAGATTCTGCATTGATTTCACATCTGTGCCTTGATTTCAAATCTATGCCGGTGAAATTTTGTCAAGTATGTTTATTCTACATGATGAAAAAAAAAAGGAAAATGTTTGGATATATCGTTATCCTGGAATAACATTTCGGTAGCTTCCTGGTTACATTGGACAAAAATGCAGAGGGAGAATGTAGTGTCACGGAAAAACTGGGAGGGTTTGTTATGTTTCTGCGGCTTTTCTTCACAAGTCAATTGGAATATTTAATAATGATGACAATTTCCTCACATGAGGTATAATATTGCGTTAATTGTTCATTGACCTCAGGGGTCGAGTTGAATTTCTAACTCGTCGACTACGAAAAGGGACACGGTTTGGCGAGAAGCAACTGCATTACTCAGCGTCAATTCACATCACGTGTTGCTTCCAAGCATTATCCTTTCCCTGGACCATGTACCGTTTGCTGTCAACTAGTAATAGATTGTATTAGTTTTTTTATGCTTCTGAGGTTCTCATGTCTTGATACACATCATTAAATATCGTCACGATTGCAACGCGGAGACATCATGTTTTCCCGTAAACTGACTTGGAGTGTCGCGGTAAATCAATGACGCCCTGTCTCTTGTAATAATTCCGTAGATTGGTTGTAGACAAGTAGCATCACAATATAATTTGAATGGTGAAGGGGGGGGTGTTAAGTCAATATCAGATTAGATTCGTGTCTGGACTAGATTGTGTTTATTTATTGACAGATTTTGTTTCATGGGTCATGAGGGCTTCTTACTTCTTACTACTTTACTTGAAAGTTTCTTTAATTTCCAATATTTTAAATTTGGTCGGGTAATTATTTTTTCAGTATCCAGTTTCAGTTTGAAGTGTATTAAATAAAAATTCTGTTACTTATTCAACTTTTCAAAGAATCATGGCGAAAATGATTTTCCAAGATTACGGACTTTAGAAGTATCGGAGACCATTATATCTTTACTACAATAACATGGAAAATGTTGACACAACTTCCAACATGCACTTTCTGAATAGAATCTTATCAAATAAGTATTTCTATAGCGCATTATGCGATATTTACTCGTCAGAAAACATCACAATTGCCTGGATTGACAAACACGATTTCTTTCGTTCTCTTTTGTGGCGTTACATTCTGCGTATGTTTGAATAGTTTGTGAAGGTCAATTTATGTCATGCAACGATCACCAATGAAAGTGAATATGCGCTGTATCGTAGAATAATACGTGCATCGCATGCTGTTGTTTACATACTCGCTGTCACCGCAACTCCAGATTGTTTGAAGTACGACTGAAAGATTGCGTCCTTCTCACCAAGAAGCGACAAATTGTTTGAAATAAACAATGTGTAATCTTTTCCCAACAGGCCTAAGTGGTACATTTTGCTGATCGTTTTTCAGTAAACAAATATGTTATTGCGATGTTTTGCGTCACAGGGTGCATTATCGACGGGATGAAAGTCGGGTGAATTAGTACCGCAGTTATCGTTATATGATGTTAAAAACATCCATTGATCGGTAAAAACGTATGAAATGTCATAAAATTATCAATATTGCATTAAAAAAAGGAAGATTTTGGGAAAAAGCGGCTAATTCATAGATTATTTGATCTTGGTACGATATTTATAGAGAAAACATAATTTATGTCGTTACATTTGAGCAGTTTATGTGTAGCACTTTTTAGTTTAATTTAATTAAAACACATTTGTCAAATATGCAAATTTATTCTTTTAATTAACAGCATCAATTATGTCCGAATATGCAAATTACTTTAAGTTGATGACACTAGGCGAAATACATTTCTATTTTTGTCCCCCGTAGAAATAAAAACATCTTGTGGTTGTGATTTATGCACTTTAAAATCTCAATTAACAGTGAATTTCTTTTGCCTAATTAAAGCCATTGTTTGACATTAATACAGCAGTTTTATCTTGTACAATGGTTGAATTTCAATTCTTTCAGTAAATATTGAGGTATCCCTATTTTCATCATAATATCGCTGACAAAATACAGTTCTTTTTTATTTTCTATATCTTTTACCTGGTTATTTTCATGATTTTATTCTTCAAATTTGAATTTTAACATGTATTTATCTTATTTTGATAGTATAAATTTTAATATGTATTATTATGCGTTAAGATTCATACATTTTTTACCGTAATTGGTGTACGACCTGGAGTGATATTAACCTGTGCCCACCATTTTTCATCCGGCTCATTCAATAGTTCAATAACATTAACAAGAAGACATCCATGCATTATGTATAAGCCGTTAATTGGTTTTTAGCGATGGCCCGTGATCATAGACATGTGCATACCTTCATTATACCTGCAGAACAAAGAGGACAACGCAATGTCAATGGCGACGTCTCTATAGTTATCTTACTGCAAGCTGATTGGTCGAAATTGTCGCAATCAGAAAAATGGCCATGTCCCCTGGAAAAAGTGCCATGGTGTGAATAAATGTCAAAGTTTCCGTTTTCAATACAATACAATGGAAGAATGTGACTACGATTTTTTCAGATTTATTTTTCTTTGTTTTAGGATGGAAACCAACTTGAGAAATTGTTTATTAATTAATATATTTGATTAGGTTACAAATTTGAAATATATTAACGAAAGATAATTAAATATATATGCATTCAATTTCATGAAAGAATTCAGGTATTTCATCTGGAAGATTAAAAAAAACTTAATAAATTGTAAATTCTAACGAGATTTTTTCATTTTCTTTTTTCAGGTAAGCTGCTTTCTACGTCTTCATTCGATTAAAGGTCCTTGAATATTTAATTTCCAACCTGGAACAGGTAATTACAATTGACAACAATAGATGCTCCCATTTCCGTGACGACGGAAGAATCCTGTCTTTTCATTGGCAGCGTCCCTTGGTTACGTGCTACAATAACGCCAACACCAGCCCCGGGAAGAAACAGAATAGAGGAAACAAAAAAAGTGAAAGATTTCCTTTTGAAATTGAAACCTTTTGGCTTGATAATCTATCAGTGTCTAACATTCCAGTTCAAAGCGACTGAGATTTCGGTTAAATGAACACATCTTGATCCAAAGTTTGGCTAAAAAAGATGCATCTTACTCGAAGGACTGACTATTTATTTTTTAAATAAAAATGTTTTCGGATCTTCGCTGCAGTGATAGTGATAGAGTTATCGATCAACGGAGGCGCTATTCCGACCACCTCGATGTATGGACCCGTGTACATCTTTATTGCAGATTTCCTGCTCGCTTACGATCATTAAATTAAATAGATTATAAAACAGATCTTAGCTGTACCTTGATTCGACAGACTTGGGTTGTTTGATGGGGAACGGTGACATTAACATGTTTTAAAACTGTCACCAGTTAACCGTGCGATATATCGACCTCATTAACCTTTTTAACACTGAAGGCAATCTCAGGATCCCAGTGGACCATGTGCATGTGCACTGATATGGGGTCAAGCCAATATGACAACAGTCAGAGACCTACTTTTTTAACTATGTATTCATACACCAATGTAGTCATTATTATCTTGCCAGCTTTTACAAACAAGATATGTTTTGGTTATCATGATATTCGTACTTTAGGTATTTCTTCTGTAAAATATACTACCATGCTCCTTATTATCGTCGCAAATGGGTGAAAGATTCCCGCAGCGACGTTAAACTCCATATTCACTCACTCACTCGAGTCAGCTTTACAAACAAAATATGTTTTGCTTATCATGATATGCTTACTTTGGGTATATTTTTGGTAATATGCACTAGTAAGCCCAAAGGTTTCCTTCGTATTAGCGAACGCAAAGAAAACTTGTTTCCGGGAGACTACGTTCATTGTGGGTCCTCTTTAACATACATCTGGTCAATTTAATCCGGATGCTGTCGGATCAACAGGTATTGTAATCACTGATCCCCAATACGAACAGATACGTACGGTTCGAAACGGAACGGAAAAAAGAGCAGCTCGAGGGTAATCCTCCGCAATAATTTGTCACATCGGAATTACGCTGCCTTTGAAGTCGTGCGGACATTTCAATGTAGGGAATCAAATATCATAATTTAAATACGATTTTCCTCTTGCCTCTGGGAGGGGAGATTTTCTAGGAAATCCTGGTCGGTTCGAGGCTATTTGCATTGGATGGCGTCTACTTTGCGTGTCGTATGAAAGAGGATGAATGCGTGGAGTGGAATATACTGTCGTATCATGTCGTCATAATGGACACGTTGTGCCGTCGTCTTCTGACTGCTGTGTCGATGTCTCAGAAAGAGAATCCTTCGACAGCCAGATGTGGTTTTCGAGATGTAATAATAATGCCACTTTGGAGAAAACGAAAATTGTCATTTCTTAATGTGTGTTGATCACAGATATGATACGTTGTTGTTGTTGTTAGGTTGTTATAGCAACGCTGATTTCCCATGAAGCACTGGCTGTTTAGAAATACAACCGCCTCGGCCTTTTGTCGTTGAAAAGCTTTTGCATTTCTATCGTAGCGGCTTGCACTTTGCAGAATTTGTTTCATGATCGTGCAGCTGCAGAACCGTGCGCAGGCTTGTCGTAATATGACGTATGGTACGCGCACACTCTCTCTCGGTGCAGACGTGGAGATTTCGCGTGCCGATTGATTTTCAGATCAGCTTTTGTGTGTCAAGACAAAAGTCTCTTCCTGTCACGCTGGAAAGCTTATAGCATAACAAGCGACGAGGCTGGGTGGTCGTGGCTTCATTCGGTCAGGTCTATCGTCAGATCTCGCGATCCGATGTATGTCCTCATTGTTGGTATAGAAGGTTATTAGCATGAGAAGTTTGCGGGATTCAAGTCAATCAGTCGCTTCATTAAGACAGTGTTTCGCTAGCTCGCGATTCTTTCATGTTAGCTCGGCAAGTCGTGGACTGTGATGAGCGTCAAGTGATGGAGTATTGACTCTGCATAGGCTGTGGTTTGTCTGGCTAGCACCTCAGATATATTATAGCCTTCGGGGCTTTTGATCAATGTGCACCCAATGTGCACTGAAAGATTCTTAACGTTATAAGATGCTTGACGTAATAATGTGATCAGAAGATAAGGTTACCTTTATTTTGTTAATTTAAATAAAAAATATTTTAAAAAATACAAAATAAAATAACATGATTATTTCAAAACAGAAGGAGGTAATTATTTTTGCGGACAAATGTATAGTAGACAGGCGCATTGATGCTTATTGTAATACAAGAAAGATTACTATTGAAAATGGTCCAGATCCAATTATTTATAAGTGCATATTTGAGGTTTTCTCGAAAAACTTGAAAATTGAATTTTGTATCTGAAATAGCCTCAGGTTATATGAATTATATATGGGTCTTCACCAATTCTATTATATTAAAACACAAAAGATTATCACACCAGTCAATCAATCATTATCTCTATATGAAGAATGTATACATCTGTCGAATCATCTACAGTCAGGGTTCCAAAATTCCTATAAATTTAACGATGCATAAATCTTTTTAAATGTATTTCCTGTCGACATATCCCAATATTTCTGCATCATTTGCGTCGGGGGATACCTTGAATGGTGCGACACTGTATGCTATTGAACACTTCTGTTTGTCGTATTACTCCGGCTCCAATGGTTTTGTAAGCCACGGCACCTATACAAGGACCTCCAACACTGATGAACTAGCAGAGAGTTATGAAAACTTATATCCTTCACACCTCGAATACTTTTTTTATTCAAATTCAAATTTATATTTTTATTATTTCTATTTTTGTTTAAAAAAAAAAAAAAATCTTCTTTTTTTTGTGTGGTAGGGATGGGATTTCAATGACAGTCTTGAAGACTGAGTACATAATCCGGGGGATTGTTAAGGGGATTGTTCGGGTGTGAGGGAGGGGACGTTGTGTTTGCCGACCAGACAGCACAGTGTTGGACTTCCGCTTCCATGATTCTGATGAAAGTTTAATGCTAGAGGCGGGGCTGGGGCCATGACCGGTAACTACTGGGGTATTCTCGTAAACTGTGGGGTGGAATTCTCGTAACAAGTTGGGTATGAATCTCGCTGGGTTTATCTTCCTGCTGCTACTCTGAATATAATGCTATGTAGTAATGTTCTGGCTAATTAGGATTGAAGCATTGTTATTTTCTTTTATTGATTTATTTATTTATTTTTATATATTTTATTTATTTATTTATTTTTATATATTTTATTTTATTTATTTATTTATTTATTTATTTATTTATTTATTTATTTATTTATTTTATTTTATTTATTTATTTATTTATTTATTTATTTATTTATTTATTTATTTATTTATTTATTTATTTATTCATTCATTCAT
>JAUTBZ010137299.1:0-13265 GCA_032361785.1 Lepetodrilus galriftensis | reverse complement strand
TTTCTCGAGGATTATAAAATCTGAAAAAATTACCACATGTCGGGGAAAGATTGTTCTTTCAGAATATGTAATAACCCTGATAATGACCATTTTCCCCTATGCAAGTATGATCTTGCCCCTTTAATGTATTTATTTTCAAAACATATTGATTGTTAATAAACTTGTCCCTGTCAATATTGTTATATTAAGTTATACTTATACTGACCATTCTAATCAACTAAAGGCATACTATCACACTACAGTTGATAGACCTGTATAATGAACAAACGGATTTAGATCTGAGACTAATTAGGCTTGAGTTATCCACCCAAAAGTTGTTATTTACTTATGTATACTTAGTCCCCAGTACTGATAGTTATCTTGTCTTTGATGCATCAACTGATTTCATAGGGAATGTACGAGCAAACAGAGTTATGTCACCTTGCATGGTAGATTAAAGATTTTAAGAAGCAGTTGTCTATCAGGGGGTTGCAGTGGAGATTTGTCAACTACATAGTGGTGGAAAGCTTTTTGGAAGTGCAAACATGAGTTTATGTATGTCAAGTGAATGTACTTTGCAGTTATAGCTATTTTTAAGAACTATATGCCTTTAACAGTGCAGTAATAATCTAAAGGTATTGCAGTAAAATTCAATTTGCAATAACAGTGACTATGGGAGCTATTTGAGCGAATATGTTTTAAAGTTAGTTTCTATCACTGTTCTATGGTAAATTTCCCTTCATATATGTCGCGTATTGGTTGAAATATTCCCGCTGTTATATTCTGACTATTTTTATGGCCATTGCCAATCGGTTCATTAAAGTCAATTGTCCTATTAGTTTAATAAGACGGAACAGTTGTTAATATTCAACTCAGGTGTTCGCAATTAACACTCGCCCCGGCTATTTCTCCCAATGCTAAAAGTATCATAAGGGCGAGTAGGAATATTCATGTATTTTGTAAATGTTTGTTAAAGTTAGTTATTATCCCTGCAACTACTCTTTATTAGCCTTCTAAGGCATGTTAAACATGTCATAAATTGATAGATATACTAGTAAACCACAGTACATAAGAGTCGGAGTGCATTCAGTTAAACTAGGCATCCTACAACATTTATTAGCTAGTACATTATCATTCGTAACCTGATAAATGCCATCATTCATTTGTTCTTTCATTACATATAGGCACAAGTTCCCCTGATTTATGTGATTCTATGTTTCTATTTGATCCTTTACTTTTGTAGACAAGATGAATTGCGAAGTTTGTTTGCAAAATATGGACCTGTAACAGATGTTTATGTTCCGGTGGATCATCACACGAGGCGACCTAGAGGATTTGCATACGTACAATATCCTTAATATAGAACTATTTGTATATAAACCTTAACAATGCAGTGATAATCTAAAGGTATTGCAGTAAAATTCAATTTGCAATACAGTGACGATGGTAGCTATTCGAACGAGTACGTTTTAAAGTTAGTTTCTATCACTGTTCTATGTAATCATCGCAAATGGGTGAAAGATTCCTGCAGCGACGTTAAACTCCATATTCACTCACTCACTGTTCTATGTAAATTTTCACTTCATAAGTATGTTGCATATTGGTTGACATATTTCCCGCTGTTATGTTCTGACTATTTTATGGCCATTGCCAATCAGTTAATTAAAGCAGGGGTAAATATTAAAACTAGTCCTATAGCTAGTGGTTTCTGGCTCGGACTAGTAGATTCCTAGATCTGATAGTCCTGCATGGCTAGATAAATGTTCAAAGCACCTACTACTACACTGTATCTTGTTTTTATAATTTATCAAAACAAGACTAGATCTAAATCTATCTCTATTCCTGAGTCGCTTATAAACACATTGATCACTTTATATGTTAGTTCTAAGTTTTTTTAATTATTTACTGACCATGCTGACAGGACTAGTGAAAGTTGGTGAGGACTAGTGGATTATTTACCCCACTACCGGTAGTCCTGTGTGGCTAGTGCTCATTTCAATTGTCTTTGATAGACGGAACAGTTATTAATATTCAACTTGGTGTTCGCAATTAACACTCGCCTGCTCGCCCGGGCCATTTCTCCCAATGTTAAAAGTAATTACTACTAATATTATCCCTGCAACTGCTCTTTATTGGCCTTCTAAGGTATGTTAAACTACAGTGCATTTAGTTAAACTAGGCATCCTACAACATTTATTAGCTAGTACATTATCATTCGTAACCTGATAAATGCCATCATTCGTTAGTTCTTTCATTACATATCGGTAATGTAATGTTATTGCAGGGATAATAACTAACATTAAAACGTACTCGCCCAAATAATTATACAAGTAACAAATGTTTACAAAAGACATGAATTCCTACTTGCCCTTAGGATACCTTTAGTATTGGGAGAATTGGCCCGGGCGAAAGTTAATTGCAAACCCTGTGTTTCTATTTTTTGTAGACAAGATGAATTGCGAACTTTGTTTGGAAAATATGGACCTGTAACAGATGTTTATGTTCCTGTGGATCATTACACGAGGCGACCTAGAGGATTTGCATACGTACAATATCCTTAATAAAGAACTATTTGTACATGAACCTTAACAATGCAGTGATAATCTAAAAGTAAAGGTATTGCAGTAAAATTTAATTTGCAATACAACTTGGCTAAGGGAGCTGTATGTTGGGGAAACATTACTATGCTTGCCACAGATGTCAGAAGTTATGTATGTGCATACCGTACATCGATTCATGTACATTGCTGTGTAAATTGATCATGTTAAATCTGTTGAGCTATTTGTCCATTTATTTTCTTTGTGTGTTATAAACACCAATTGAAAATGTATGGATCAAATTTATCCAAGAAAATATCAACAATAACTAGTGCATGCGCAATTAAATGTCAACATTGGCTATTGCTGCTGGTAATTTCCAACCATAATCTTTTTTAACTCGACTACAAAATTACATCCCTGTGTTCGAGACACAATCCACATATTCATTTTAATATTTTCTTTTATCAGAATGCAAGGTAAAGGTCAAGTGACACCCGTATCAAAGCAAGGCGATAGGTTTCCCCATGTTCCGTGGCTTGCACTGTAATATACTGGTGACGAGTCCCTCACCGCTATGCAAGTTCTCCATTCCCAGTACCAGGCCTAGTTAGTTCACGGGCTGCAGTCAAGGGTACAAGCCTGTAGCAAAGTCCCTAGAATGTTGCAAGTCCCACACGGTCTAAGAGTCGAGAGTTATTTGAGGGGGATGTTTCCAGCTGGCTGCATGTCAAGGGTACCAAGGTTATGGGCAAAAGTCAAGCTGAAACCATATCTATTTCTGACCAGGAATTCTCTCAGGAATTCAGAGTCGAGTATATTTAGGGAGCCAGCTCAAGCCAAGTAGTGCGTCAAGCCCCGAGTCAAGAGTGCAAGCCAAATTCAAGTAGTGTTAGGGAATGTTATCTAAACCCCAAGCCAAGCAAGCTTTAGAGTCAAGCCAGTATTCACCATGTTCAAGGATGTTTACAAGGCAAGGGTTACCGTATGTTAAAAGTTCAAGTCAAGTTCGATCCCAGGCAAGGTTTCAAGTCAAGCTTCAAGTTTTACTACTCTTAGTAGGAGTTTTCCAAGTTTCTCCAACCATTTCTCATATCCGTTTCAATTGTTTGGTTTTTTTCGTCATATCTTGGCACTGTAACGCCGTAAGTAACCTATTTTCTTTTTCAGCTCACATTGTTCCAAAGGACAATATGAGTTTTATATCGTGGCCTGAATGTTTGGTGTTATTTTTATTATTTTATTTTCATTCGTAGACAGGTCAAAATCACGTTGTAGATGTGTGGAGTTTGTCATTTAGATAACAACTTACTCCAACTGTTTCAGATATTTTTCAATCGTGATCTTGTTACAATAACGTTGACATATTTTTCAATTTGATATGTTTAAAACATGTCACATTTGTAACTTAATCTGACTGATATTATTTTCATGTCAAATGTGGATATCACATACCAGGTTGAGCTACAGATGCTTTAGGGATGCACAAAAAACAATAATTATATATTTTTTTTTAATTCAGAAGTTATAAACACCAATTGAAAACTTATGGATTAAATTTATCCGAGAAAATGTCAACAATAACTAGTGCATGCACAATTAAATGTCAACATTGGCTATTGCTGCTGGTAAAATCATAATTTGTTTTAACTCAAGGGATTAACTTTTGATAGGAATTTAATAAAACTTATCAAGTGGTAGATTTTATTATCTATTTACATAAATATTGTTTATGATCTCCGTTGAGATTTTCATTGCGTTGTTTGATATGTTTTCTTTGCCCAAACCATGCGTTACACCCTTAACTAGCTCACATTTGAGGACCCGAGAGACGCAGACGACGCCCTGTATCACCTCGACAGATCCAGATTCTATGGACGAGAACTTGAGATTGAGTTTGCCAGAGGAGACAGAAAATGTAATTCACATTTTAATTTATATAACAATTTGCTCCACATATTTTATGCTACTGAATGTTCATGGATTCTAAAATAACTGAATGATTATGATGCTACACATTATACAATCTTCTGCGAGCCTATTCTCGAAACGTTCTTACGATCATACAACAATATTAACGATTCTTAGAGTATGGTTACGAACTGTTCTTAGGATAAGAAGTTTGGAAGAATATTTTGAGAATATGCCCCTTGCTTCTTTGAAGTAATATAATGTTATCAGCATATTTGGATGTCTATTTGTTTAATTTATTTACTTTAATTATTAGAACTGCCTGATAATCTCATGCAGATTGTACACATTGACGCATCCTTTTCACGTAGGCCCTGTTCCTTTCATCTGTGCCGAGTGTTCTCGCACAGACATGTGACGTCGCTCCAGTAAGCCGTGTTCAGTGAAAGAACGACTCGCACACATCTCGCACAAAAAACTCCATATTCACTCACTCACATCTCGCACAAGCAAGATGGCGGCAAAGAGTTAAATGTGGAGACGTCTCTGTACTTTTTCTGTGCTGTCTGCAGTACCTCACCAGAGAGTACAGTCCGCGCAGTGTGCGAGAACAGATTGCACAGTCTGAGAGACATTCCAGTGACAAAATTGTTTGTTCAGAGTACTCTGCACAGCTGAAAGGAACTGGGGCCATAATTCCTCACAGCAGAATTCTGTGTAACTTTGGTACCTTATTTATTGCAATTGGCATGATGTGGGTTTTCAGCTGCCAATCAGATGAGAGGCAAGGAGAGGAGTCACCGGTCGCCGTACGGAGGTCGTGACGGAGGTCGCGGTGGAGGTGGTTACGACGACTATCGCGGCGGTGGTGGAGGTGGTGGCGGGCGCAGGCGTAGATCTCGTTCCAGGTCTCCCAGGTTTGTGTTCTCATCATTGGCTAACGACAAGAAATTTAGGAAATATTTATTTCTGGAATTCATAAAAATCAAGCCATCTGACATCAGTCGAGATGCAGCTTGGTGGTTGATCGTCGTATTCAAGTTTAAAAATTCATCCCCAGAGGTCTGGCATCATTTGGGGGAGGGGGTTGTGTGTATATTTGTACATACTGTAGTTTTCATTCTTTGATTATTGGTTGACGTCACATATGGGTCAAATGTTCTTGCTGCAATGTTAAGGGACTCTTTCATTCATTCTTTATTAGTTGTCATTGTCAACTGAAGTTTGCAGATTTACTGCAACTCTCGTCACAGGTGTCGTAACAAATCTAACAAACGATATTATTTTGAAAACGGATATATATATATATATAAATTGGAATGCACAGAAATATTTAAACAACAAATTATATCTTTTCTCAATTATTTTTCAGAAGATCTTACTCAAGATCACCAAGGAGAAGGTAATTCTTGTTGTGTACTTGTTTTGATAACACATCTTCTGAATATGTAGCTATGCAAATATTCCCTAGAAATAGATAACTGTCCTATATGTTTTTCCATTATAGGAAATCTTATCAAGTTCAAAGCTGAAAACTTTTATTTTGAAATTTATCTTTGTTAATTGAAGTGCCAGTTTTTCTCATCCAGTTCCTGAACATATCATGCTTATTGGATGTCTGAATTCAAGGGAATAGATATCATTCATACACACTTACACAAACATTCCTATGAGATCCCCTGTGTTTCAGGAGGTCGTACAGCCGATCACCCAGCAGGTCCCCAGCACACAGGTGAGCACAGGTGATGGTCTTATTCTTATCTTTACCCCTGGGGCAGGGCCATTGGGTGGGTAGTATCTGTACATTCATTACATCGGCTACTTGGAAGAAAACCAGCTTCAATTTTATAAATTGTTCGTTGTCGGTAAAATTTGGTTGACATAAATAGGTATTTATCGCACACATTCATTACATCGGCTACTTAAGAAAAGCATCTGCAATTTATAAGATTGTCTGGTAAATCCGGTTGACTTAAAATAACATCATAGGTTGGTTTTTTTTCAAATTTTTCCAGTCCCATTCAACCCCAAGTTTAGTAAACACATGTGGAGACTACTAAAATTATTTCTAGTTTTTTTGTGTGCTAAGAATAGTCATTTTCGGAGCAGCATCTCTGCCTATCCAGCAGGGAGATGGTTAATCAAATTCAAGTCATTATTACATACACAAGTGTATGGTTTAACCTTCCTAACCTTTCAAAATTGTACCCTTACCATCTGTTAATTTTTTTTAAACCATCTTAGCCATCAATATTGCAAAAGTTTCCATTTCTGATGCATGTGACTTAAAAAAGTTTCACAGAATCTTGTTTCTGGGAAATTACCGTGAAGACATTTGGTGAGACAGACGTGGTAATTCTGGTGGTCAGTGGAGATGGCCTATTGTGGACCAAACATTCACTGACCAATCATATTCCTTTTTCAAGTCTGCAGAAGTCTCTCACCATATCCAACCCTCGCAAATTAGCTAGAACGGCCGTTATTTGTTGTTTAGGATGTAGTCCACATTTTTACGGTTGTTTTTCTTCCATTGCAGTATGGGATCAAGAAGCCGTTCCCGACAGCAAGGAAAGTTTGACCGACGCAGCCGAAGCAGATCCAGCGAGAATTGATCCAGGAGACTCATCTTCACCTCATTATCGTTAAAATCATCCAGTCATATTCCCCCCATAATCTTCCGTTTTTTGTGCTGAGCGGGTTCGGTCCTGCCAACAGGAAGTGTCACAAAGAGTTGTCTCCACTTCATTTGTACATATGTATGTGTTGTCCATCACAATGCACGACCAAAGCTGTTTATCATTATCATGACTCACTTGCAATCAATCGCCAAGACGGCGTGCTACTTGAACAATGTTACAATGCAAGTATATTTGTGAAGCAAGGCTTAATGCTGTTTTATGTTATTGTCTATGTATTTTACTCTTCAATAAATAAATCATTGTACAATATTTTTTTTTTCATTCCTTAAACTTTATTTGAATTGTGGTTCAAGATGTTTCCACTTGTATCACAGCTTGTCAGGAGGAACCCCACAACATCTGTAGCACTGAATGTTGCAGTAAACCTGCAAACAACAGTTGGTACCGACAGACGAGGGACAACTGAGGCCTGTTCAGGAGGGCGAGTTCACTTGTGACGTCGCATATGAAGTATGAACGTTGCTAAGGAGATTTCAAGCGTAAACTCGCCCTCCTGAACAAGCCTCCGCATTGCCCCTGTACAGACAGCTCGTATCATGATCGTGTTGGAAAGGGACCATTTGTGAACATTGATGCCGAGCTCCCAGCATGAACATGAGTTCCTGCAACTTTTCTTTTTTTAATATTGAAGTCGAGTCACTTTCTAGAAGCTTTCACTAATATCACGACGTGTCAGTTTAGGGCAGGATGGTACCCACAACATCCGTAGCTCTGAATGTTGCAGTAAATCTACAAGCATTGGCTGGTACTGACTATTGCTACTTTCCTATCAATATCACGTCAGAAAGGTAGCTTTCGCAAACATTGATGCCGTGGCGGGATTTGAATCTGGAACCTTTGCTCTGAAATCCTTCCAGCAACTGGGCTAGTGGTGGTGAAATGTATTTGGAGAGCAGCAAGCAAAATTAATATTTAAAGGCATAATATATCTTGACTGATAAGTTATCGTTTTGTACCGAATTTGAGTTTAAAACGCAAAGTACATGCTCTCAGCATACACATAATCGCTACATCTTTTATGTAATGCAGTACATCTTTACCATTTTCAATTATTGAAATTGCAGTTTGTTCCCATGCTTGGAAACCAGACAATGCCACATCCCCTGGGTAGCTTCCTGGAATGTTCGAACTCGGAAGACTTTTGGCTCAAGTCTGATAATCCAATATTGTACTCTAGGCTTTTCATTCCCTATTATTACCATAAAGGGGCAATTACTCTTAATAATTTTAACCCTCAAATAGTTTTAAAAAAAAGAAAATTCCCCAAAATAATTTGTTCCTACCGGTATACCTTTTTTTCTTCAAATTGTTCTTTTCTATAATTAATCAAACACAATCACAAGTTAAAAAATAAATAATTTAATACAGTATATAAATAAAATTAAATTAAATCCTCGATATATTTACCATTTCAAACTATTATTCCCATAATTAGTCACTAAATAAAATATAGACAATACATGTACAGACATTTGTACGGTTAGACCTAGTCTAGATGCAATGCGTCTGTCACTTCCTCATAACTCGGTACACAATCTGGGAGGCCAACGGTCTTGCAGTACAGACTGTCGATATACTACCAATACATTGCTGTAATTTGTATTTGTAGTACGCCCAAGGTATGTGTGAGACATTGATGGTGATCCATTGTTTGTCTGTAGCCAGTACGGTATCCCACAGCGACGTTAAAATTCCATTCACTGGCCGCCATTTTGTAAGCATGGAACTTTCACATACTAGTATGTGAGAGTGAATATGATGTACAGTAGACCTCGCATGCAACGTACTAATTGGGACTTTCGTCCTTTATGTGCGAAGTACGTTATACGCATATACTCTAATTAGCGTTAGACTGGACCGGGACTTCAGTTTCAGTACGTTATAGGCGAGGTTTGGTTTATGCGAGGTCTACTGTATATTCAGATTCCCAACAGGGTATTGTTTCTTGAAGCTCTCATATCCACCTAGACCATGGCGGTCTCATAAGTGCACGATCCCCATGTATTGGAGATGGTTACGAGAGTCCTCATGGTCTGGTAGTAGATACGATACCTTCGAGAAACATTATCCTGGGCCGGTATTCATAAAGGGGCTTAAGTCAGTTTTTGATGACCAAATATATATCAAAAACTGACTTAGCTCCTTTATGAATACCAGCCCTGGGGTGCGTTTCACGAAAGGGGTGTATTGACGTAATACAATCAACGTAAATGACGTAATACAAGCAAATCGCGTCATTTATGTCTGGAGTAAATATACACCCCTTTTGTGAAACGCCCCCTGCAGCAGCAACGTAAATTATGTAATACAAGCAAATCGTGTCATTTATGTCCGAAGTAAATATACACCCCTTTTGTGAAACGCATCCCTGCAGCAGCACCATCAGTCTTTACTGTGAATAATTCTTCTTCTTCCTTTTCTCTTCTCTTCATTTCAAATCAACAACAACTGACAATAAAATAATAATCATTTACTTCCATTCAATAAAATAACAAATTACAGCCGATCAATGAATGAACAAAACGGGAAAAAAAGTATGCATGATTCTGACAATGTTGAGTCGTAGAAGGATGTTGACAATGTACAAACAATGACTGCCAAACAGTTACTATGTGGTGTCCAGCAGGTTCTCGATGTCGCACTCAGTCTTGGGGGAACCTGACAATAGGAACATTGACAAGTGAGATGGCGGAGAATACACAACGACGAGTCTACGACCACCACCACCACAGCCTACAACACCGACGTCCGGACAGCTAACTTGCTTGTGTCAACCTTGCTGGATGAGTTGTTAAAGATAGGAAAAAGTGTTCATATATATATTGGCACGTGTTTAGTAATCGCCGGAACGGCTCCTTCCCATATGACCCGGAGACGGTGTACGACTGAACGATCGGCACCTGAAATGACGAGCGAGTCGGTGAGTTGCTGCTCAAAGTCGCTACAAGGATTTTTCACCCATTTCAGGCCTCATAGTTACAATTTTTTCCAAGGAGCCATTTGGCTCCTGTATAGCCAGAAACATAAAATAAGTGAAATATGATCTGTAGAAAAACACTATAAAATTAATGTTTTTTCAAATATGACTCACCTTGGACTAGGGCTTCTCCGTCTATCGTATGACCTGCTTCGGGATCTGCTATAGGACCTCCTGAAATTAGACATACCGTACCATTACTGACTAGAAGACAAATACAAATCATCAATAGCATAATTTCACCTTTGCATAGTGGTTCACCATGTTCAAACTTTTGCTACAATTTTAATCAAACTATTTTGGGATGTTTTTCATTATGCTATTAAATTAAAACAAACCATAGTATAATCAAATATTCATTGTTGCGCGTGAGTGAAAGATTCCCACATCAACAATAAGCAATAAATAAATAACGACTGCATACAGTGCTAGAACTTGTGACGTGTAACTTTACCTTCTCCTTGGGCTGCGACTTCTTGATCGTCTGTGAATAAAATTGACAAATCATTAATGTTCGATAGTGTATACCGGTGAGTGAGTGGAATATGGAGTTTAACGTCACTGCGGGAATTTTTCACCCATTTGCGACGAGTGTATACCGGTAATACCATGGTGGGATGAGAATGTGAAACCTAGCACCTTAACTGGTAGCTTGGGTTGTATACTCCCCAGGGATTTGAGAAGGTGAAATGAGTGCACATTTGATGCACAGGCATGTGATTGGGTGTTGAAAACAAACACACAAAAAATGGGGTTTTTTGGTCACAAGTAAGATGTGTCACATGGAATTAGATGGTTTAATTTGACCTCGGCGACCAGAAGAAAAAAAAACGGGATTCCAGTAAAAAACGGAGAAATCATCTGCCTGGATCCATTGACCGTGATAATCACATGATAATTAATACTGTAGCACCATGACAAAGCTTTCAAATATAGATTTGGCACAATATAAATACGCACATTAATATTATTATTATTATTACCGGTATTATTATGGAATACTAGTAGATGGATCAGAAAGCCACTTCATCAATATACAAAAATTGTAAATACACTTGTAACGGCATATGGACACGAAAAATTTGAGAAAAAATTGAAAACATACCTCGGACTTCTGCTTCTTGATCTGTATCTACGTCCCCTGTCGTCGTCATAGTGACCGCCCCGATGTGGTGACCGATGACCTTTGCCTCTCATCTGACCTGGTGCTGGAGGTTAAACAAGCATGTGTAATTATGAATACTAATGTTTACTATGTCGCATATTTCTGTCAGCCTAGTTTGAAATACTATACAATGAAATCTTTCCAAATTACAATAATTATTCAATTGAAGACAACAGTTACTGTAAAATAAAATAAAATCTGTTCGAATAGTATAAGAAAAGAAAAATATTTTGAACTCATTTTATAACTTTTTAGAGCAGATAACGTTAAATAATTATCAATCACTGTGAACTAGTAGTGGTAGGTATAACATTATTAGAATTTTTCACCAAAAATACAAAGGTGAGCAGTATTGCGAGGGTGAAAATAATTATTACTTTTTCTGTCTCCTCTGGCAAACTCAATCTCAAGTTCTCGTCCATAGAATCTGGTTCTGTCGAGGTGATACAGGGCATCATCTGCGTCTCTTGGGTCCTCAAATGTTAGCTAGTTAAGGCTTTTTGTAAAGGTATCAAATACCCATGAACCATTGACAAAAACAAAAGATCATGTCAAGCATTATATGTTAGTACTGAGACAATTTAAAAAGAAGAATAACTTTTTTTTTTAAACATGTAATAGATTTTTTTTACTACATATTTAAAAAAATATATTTAATAGGTAAATTAATTATCAGTTGTAGTCAAAAGCTTATTTAAATTTAAGATAGCATTACGGTAAGTTCTATAGAAAGCATGCAAAGCTATGGGTAATTTGGATATGATTAAGATGTCTTTGGAAACTTGATCTGTAATCTGTAATCTTGGAATTGGGGTAATAGCCATGAAATCTGTATGGAAGACTTGGTATTACGGTAAGACTACGAGGGTTATCAGACTTTGTCTTTAATTTATCTTGTCTTGGAAAGACTGCGCGACGGGGCTTGAATTTCTGCTCTAACTCGACTTGCACGGGTCATATGTAGACTTGGGGCTTGGGACATGCCAAAGGGGGTCTTGCAAGCAATTACGATGGCTTGGAAGATATTGAGGAAGCAAGGGAGTGTCTTTTGTCGACTTTGCCAAAGCGATTCGATTTTGGTCCGAGCTACTGAAGCTTTGGTGCGCGACGCCTTTCTCTAAAATCTGCACACGGTTCTTTGATCTGTCCTGCATCTTTAACTAAAGGCTCAAGTCTGAAAACTGTACTTGGTCTTTACTGTTCCTCGTACTCTAACTTGACTTTGTGTTCTGATAAAAGAGAAGTGAAAAATCATTGTGACATGGATGAAAGGAACAAAGTCAATGATGCACGACCACCAACTTTATATAAATTATAATGCCCGTTGACAGCACCTTTTGGCATTTTAAAATAACATTCCTAGGGGGATAAAAAGATAAATATATAGTTGGAATAGACCTCAATAAAAGTGTTCAAAGTGTTCTACAACTGTCTCACATACTGTACAAGTTATTGGATATGTACTTAAAATATTATATTTTTTTAATATAATTTTAATACGGATAATAATTTTTATGAACGTACCGTATTTAAACTGAGATTTCAAAATGCACACTTCTACAATGTACAATAATATGAAAGATCTTTGAATTATCTTATAAAATAAATAGCAAGAAGTTTGAAACGAATCACGAGGTATCAAATACGGTACTCATTTTATGTTAATACAGATAGTCATATAAATGCAACAATAACTATTAAATACTCAATCATGTATCATGTTGAAGCAAAATGAAAATGCATTCCCTTAATTCCATAGCATTTTGGGGATTTTTTCCCGCACCAGACCCACTATAAACTAGTATATGCATATACACCAAGTCATAGTACCAGTGGTAACATACCAGATGTCAAGTGGGCTAACAACTATTGTAGTACTGTATTATTCAGTATTGGGGGTTTAAAGTCACTTTCTAGAATCTTTCACTAATATCATGACTTGTCTATTCAGTATTAGCCAGGCTGTTGCATGTCAGTTGTGCTTCAGTAAGTATTCT
>JAUTBZ010137288.1:0-13266 GCA_032361785.1 Lepetodrilus galriftensis | reverse complement strand
TGGTCTCTAATAAATTCGGACATTTGCGAAAATAATCGGGCATTGTCCGATGACCGACGCCCATCTGAAACACTGAAGTAACATGCAAAACGCATAGCAAATTAATCTTTAAATACCTATGTATATTTAAATATATGTACAAATTTACACCCTTGAGCAAGGATTCTACCGTTGTATGCTTCGTCACAATTATTTCGAATACTATCTTTATTCCAAGTTTCTTTAATGTGATTCAGTATCTTATTATCCTCGTCATATTATTTCAGATACTGAACCATGTCGCGTAAGGAAGAAGCAGCAGCATCACCCACCAAGGAAGTGCGGAAGTCTGCGAAGAAGGACGATGATATAGGCACAGACGACCCGGCCAAGACACCACCGCAGGCCGGGGGTCAGTCGCCACGGAGAGCAGCGCGGGGCTCCCCGAGAGGAAAGTCGTCTCCACGGAGAGGGTCGCCAAAGGTCAAACTAGAGGACCACGAAATCGAGGTTCGTGTCGAGATCCACGGGGAGAACGGTGCAGACGAACACGATGAGGATGAGGACGAAGAATTCGGACAGTCCAGAGAGCTGGAGGAGTTGATCAGGAAGCGGTCAGAGGAGGGGTTCTACATGGAAGGAGAAGAGGAGGAAGAAGAGGAGGAGGAGGAAGATATTGAGGAGATCCTCGGGGACAAGAAGAAGGGAAAAGGAGCTGGCGGGGAAAAGGCTGCGGAAGAAGAAGCTGGAGAAAAGGGGGAAGGAGAGGAAGAGGAGGAGATGGAAGAGGGGGAGGAGGAGGAAGTGCAAGAAGGTGACATGGACGTAGAAGATGAAGACAAGAGCGAGGAGGAGGAGGAGGAGGAGGAAGATGAAACTGCTGAAGAACCTAAGACTAGGAAAGGGAGATCGGCCAAAAAAGCTAAAGAGAATGAAATGGATGAGACTGTTTCTAAGCTGGGGAAAATGAAGACGAAAAGTCCAGTGAAGAAGTTTGTGTGGGATGATGAGGACGGTGAGAAGAAAGATAAACAGGGAGAGGGAAAAGGAGGCAGAGCTACGAGAAGTGCGAAGATCAAGGCCGGAAAACAAACCAAAGCTGTGGCCGAAAAGGCTGGCAAAGCATCGCAAAAGAAAACAGAAAAGCCAGCCTCAGCAAAAGCGTCACCAGAAAAAGTGAAAACAACCAAGGGAGCACCTGTAAAGGCTGGCAAAGGAGCACAGAAGAAAGTAGTTAAAGAATCGGCAGCAAAACCTGTAGCTGCCAAGACGTCCACTCGAGCATCACGAAGAGGCAAGGCGGAGGGGGCTGTAGCTGAAGCTGAAGAAGTCGTCGTAAAGACCAAGAAGGGAAAAGCTGCGTCTGCTAAATCTCCAAGCAAGCCCGTTCCAAAGAAACGTGGACGCAAGCCAGTGTCGAAATCGGACGTTGCGCTTGTGGTACAGGACAAGACGCAAGAGGAAGATGTAGAAGAAAAGGAAGCAGAGGAGGAAGGAGAAGTTGAAGGAGAAGTTGAGGGAGCAGAGGAAGAGGCTCCAGAACAGGACATTATCTATGTCATCCAACAGGACACTGCTGAAGGGAGTGCAGAAGATGGGGAAGAGGAACTTGGTCCACCAGTATTGGAGCCCATGGTTAATATAGCCACACCACCACCCATCAAGAAGGAGAGGGTCCTTATCACTAAGATTGAAAAAGACGTAGATTCTAAGGATCCTTACTTGTTCGAAGAAATGAATAAAGGCGGGTCAGAAGCACCAATTAGAAGCAAAGGGAAGAAACGTGACTCGTCCATTCCGTCGGGGAAGATCAAGGTCTACAAATGCGAGTATTGCGACAAGGGCTTCATCAAGTTCCAAGGTCTGGTGAAGCACAGGCGAGTGCACACTGGAGAGCGGCCGTACAAGTGCGAGACGTGCGGCAAAGGCTTCACCCAGTCGCAGAACCTCATTATTCACCGGAGGATCCACACCGGGGAGCGGCCGTACAAGTGCACGCTCTGCGGCAAGACCTTCTCCCAGCTGAACAGTGTCATCAACCACACCAGAGGCCACACCGGGGAGAAGCCGTACGCCTGTCCGCTGTGCGACCGATGCTTCCCCAACTCTACGGACGTGAAGCGACACATGCGGGTCCACACTGGCGAGAAGCCTTACAAGTGTAGCTTCTGCAGCAAGGCCTTCGCCAAGTCCTTCGACGTCAAGCGGCACGAGCGCACCCACACCGGCGACAAGCCCCACAAGTGTCAACTCTGCGGGCGAGGGTTCGCCCAGTCTGCCAACATGCTGAGGCACGTGCGCACCCACGTCCTGAAATGCGAGACCTGCGACATGGTCTTCACCCTGCACGAGGAGCTTGTGGAACACGTGCGCACACACGGAGAGACCATGCCATACAAATGCACGCAGTGCGACCGAGGCTTCATGAAGATGCAGCATCTTAAGACCCACATCAAGAAGCACACCAACGTGAAGGCCTTCGAGTGCGACGTCTGCTGGAAGTCCTTCAGGAAGGAGCAGAACCTCAACAAGCACATGCTGGTGCACGCCAACGACGACGACGATGACGACGAAGAGGACGGCTCCTGCGACTGTCCGATATGCGGGAAGATCTTCAAGATCTCTGCGGCTCTGAGAAACCATTTGAAAGTGCACGCCAACGAGAAGAAATTTGCGTGCTCGACTTGCGGCATGGAGTACAGCAAGAAGGCGGAACTGATGAAGCATCAACGCACTCACATCACGGAGAAGCCGTTCGTGTGCGTCATCTGCGATGCAAGCTTCTCGCAGTCCCACCAGCTTAAGAAGCATTACACCAAGCACGATCTGGCCGAACTGGAAGGAGTGGACACATCTCTGCTGGAAGATTCCGGGAACGGGGCGGTGGTGGTCGCTTCAGAAGAAGGGGGAGAAGTAGAGGAAGATAAGGAGGCTGGGGAGGAAGTGGAGGAGGAGGTGGAGGAAGAGGCCAAAGCTGAAAAACCCACCCGTGCGTCTGCTCGCGCAAAGAAAGTTGAGGGCGAGGAAGATGGAGTTGCAAAGAAGAGAAAGCAGAACGAAGAGGTCGAAGTTGCTGTTGCTATGAAGAAGCCCCGAGGAAGACCGCCGAAAGAAATGGTGCTCGCATCGGAGGAGATGGAGGTGACGACCGACATTCCTGACGCAAATGGCGAAGAAGTCGTGGAAACCACGGATGTGTCTAGCAAAACCATACTAAAGAAAACTGGCCCGGTTAAGGCGAAGAGCAAAGGGAAAGGGAACCAGGCAGTAAAGAATGAAGCTGTCAAGAGTCATTTTGCCAAGAATTTGTCGCTGAAAAGGGCAGCAATTGAAATACAGACCCAAACTCCCGAGAAGGACTCGATTGAAAACGAGACACAAACGTTCGGAACGCAGACCGGACCCAAAGACGATACGAAGGGTGTCCGGGTCCTCACAGCAACACCAAGATCTATTAATGTTTAACTAAATCCCATCAGGTTACTTTTTATATGAACATTCGGTTCAGATTTCTATTCTGAATCATGACCAAGTAATAATTCCATGAATACATTTCCTTTATATTTGTTCTATGTACAGACTGTAATTGTCAATTGTATAAAGATTATGCCATATACAAAATATGTTCTGTGAAATTGTACATATACATGGATTTGTGGTACAGTATTGATTTTAATGTCTTTATATCTTGTTTGGTTTTATATGCTACTATTTTGGATTTGGACTTTTAGAAGTTTTGTGGAAGTATTTTCACGATTCTACAAGATTGTTAAAATATTATGATAACTATTTCATAGACACATATTTAACCATAAGTGGGTTGCTTTTCTCTGCTTTTAAGTGATCAGCTTGTCATTAATACTTAGATGAATGTCATTGCGTCTGGGATGTGCTCCTTGACTTTTTGAATGGGTATATTCACTTCTCATACTCAGTAGTTGCTGTATAGAATTTGTAATTACTTCATTTAATAGTTTTGATAATCATCATTAGTTGGACTACAATTTTAATGTGTTATTGTAATTGACAAAATACAAGGGAAATTGGTCGTATTTTCTCAATTTCCATTGTGCCACAGAATATCTTCAGGGTTGCACTTGTGCCTATTTGTGAATTCTGAATTGGCGAATGATGATTGATAGCTGATATTTTGTTACGATAAACAGATTTTATATGCAGCGTTTTCCTTAAGCTTGCAGTCGCACGTGAGTGAGTAGATTCTTGCTGAGACGTTAAGCAATGATTCAAATTGTACACTTTTACTTTGGTTTGCGTAGTTGTTTACCCTCTACAATAAATTTTTGGGGTAATATTTTTTAGGAGGTAATTAATTTAATGTGCGTGTTCTGTGTGGCCAGGAAAACCCTATACATGGCAAAATGTACTCTTCATGATGCGTTTTCACTTTTTTTTAAAAGCTGTAACCTAAAATTATGTTACTTTGAATTTGTGTTGAATGAACCATGAATGTCTAGTCTGAATGGTGTAGCAATCTCCTGGAGTTGTTTGAGAAACTACTGTGATTATACACTGTGTAGTGGCTTCTTGTCGTGATGACTTATTTTCATTCTCTGCCATGGAGTATAATCGTCGCAAATGGGTGAAAGATTCCTGCAGCGATGTTAAACTCCATATTCACCATGGAGTATAATGTTTTTATTTATCACATCTCTGTCACCATTTTGTACTTAGTTTAGTGTTGCGTACTATTTATTCAGTTTTTGTTTTTGTATGTTAAGCCGTTGGAATAGTGTTAGAATTTCAGAATACCATTTTCTTGTGTAATGTACTAGTACATGTAATACAAAAATATTTTCAGTTGGCTACTTGTAAATCTGATTGCACAATTCTATTTTCAAGCTATATTTTCCAATATTTGGTGAAGCAAATATTCGCAATGAATTGTCATAGTTTAGCCAGTTATAATAATACACTTCAATTTAACCCTATTCATGCTGGAGGCAACCAGATGCATGTGCCTAATTCAGCAGGGAAAGGGATAAAAACATAAACATTATCATGATGAATGAGTGAATGAACAGTATATGTTCTATTATTTCTAGTAATCTCATTTAGGATTCAAGAACAATTTTTATATATTTAGAAATACAATTATTATATACTCCATTTTGTGTGTTAAATCTTGATGATAAAATTGTATGTTTTATATGAAACCAGATACAATGTAGTTTCCCTGTCTGATGTGAATTTCCTTGTATTTTGAGATCGTATTGGAGCGAAACCTTTGTGTGGCAATGTTTGCAGTTGAGTAATATACTAATACTTTAACGTGAGCATTGTATTGAAGACATTCTTCACTGGTCGTTGATGATAAATGTATGCAATAGTTTCAGCAATAACGATAACTGTCAATATTCATGTAGGTGTGCCCGCAGCGACGTTAAACTCCATATTCACACACTCACTCATGTAGGTGTGTCTTGTTCAGACCTGAATCTACATTTTTATACTGTTTTCTTACACATTGAGATCACTAAGAGATTATTTTATAGGGTTGGGTAATATTTCCAAGTTAGATATTTGCATATTGGATCATATTTGGAATAAATATACAGTAGACCTCGCATATACTGGCCTCGGATAAACCGGACACTCGCATATAACTGAATCTAAAGTCTCTGTACCATCTAATGCTAACTGCGGCATATGCGTATAACAGACAAATGTACAAAATATGTTAGTCAGCTACAATAGACCTTGCATGATATAACAGACTTTTGGGGCGTATTCGCAACCCCGTTCTCGGGTTGACATGACACGAGAACGGAGTTTCGAACATTGAAAACGAACACGTGAACACCATTCACGAACGAGGTTTTCACTCCCCACTTTTTGCTACTTGTAAATCAGGCTAAATAGTAATGTAACCAAAACAGTACTACAATGTAAAGCACTAATTCCAATGTAAAAACCGTTAACATTGATAAATTATATAATTGAAATACAGCAAATAACTGAAGAGAGTTCATTATTTATAAATGTTAAAACATTGGATGAGGTACATTGGACAATAAACTAGAAAGTTTGTAAGAATGGAGAACAATGTTTGTGTAGTGTAGATATTGACATTGGTTTATCTGCAACAATAGTGGGATCCCCGTCAGATTGGAACAGTAAAAGAAGTTATTATAATTAGAAATAGTATAATGCATAACATCCAAAATTGATTGCAGAGGTAATATTGATTTTCTTTTATAAAGGATTGTACTCCCATTTCATTACAGAAATTATTATTAATATTGTTATTGATTTATTTTATATATTGACTTGATTGTATGACTAAACATGAATAAATGTGAAATGAATAATACACTTATTTCAGAGTTTCTTGACTTGTACCACAAATGAAGATTCATCCGTGATATATGCTAGTAAATATACAGTATCTAATTTACACTAAGATTTATTTTGTTTACAAGTATGCAGCCTGAAAACCAGCTAACGCTGCAAATACAAAGATAACTGCATTCACTGCATTATAACATAATTGCATCATTGCATCCTAGAATATGATTGCATCGGAAAAAAGGTTGTGCAGACAGTGGTGCTGGTTCCATGGGCGTGGATTCAAACTGACCTTTATCCCCAGTGTTAGACGATCTTATCACTTGTCTCAACCAACAACTCCTATCACTGCTGTCCTTTCTTGGATTTCTTGAAAATAATAAACTGATCTGAACCAAGTTTACCATTGTAAAAAAAATTTACTATTGCCATAGTAGAATTGGCCTCAATAGTTGCCCCTAGTATTAGCCATCGGCAAAGAGTAAAATTCAATTTCTTGTGAAAGGTTGCCACGGTTTTATAATTATTATACGTGCGCATCGTTATCTCGATTATGTATATTGAAGCGGACGTGCAATAACTGCAGTTGTCTCGTTTCTCGGATTAAATTATCCGACTTAAAAAAAATGCCAGCTTGATACGAATAGTAGGGTTGGTTGGTAACTTGGTACCATCTGAGGGGAACAAGGCTCGTAGTGATTTTTGGCAATGTATATCCCTAGAGTTGGAAAATATGTGATAGCATTGTAGACCTTGTAGCTTTTTGTATCGTCACTGCAGTGACGCGAACAGTGTTATCATCACTGCAGTGGCGAGAACAACTTTCGGTTCTAATGAACCCGCTGTGATTGAACCACGATGCCGACTGGCACTTTCGTCTGTTTATACCACCATTATTTGAGCAATTTGGCACATCACCTGTAACATTTTCGATGTACCAACGCTGTACCAGTTGTTTGTATTTATCAATTAATTAAATATGTTTTCCCTTAAAAATATTGAGGCTATCTCGTTACGGTTACCGTTTTATTTATAAACGTTCGATGATCTTTCTAACCTCGCCTAGTCTATATAAAATGCATAACATAATATTTACTCAAAATAGTATTATTATTTATTTTCGGTTAAAACAATAATAATTTGTTTTTAAGTCTATAAAATATTTACCACATAGGGAATTCAATGTAATTTAACCCTCATATGAACACAGTTGAGACTATAACATGAAAAAAATCATGCTTGTGAGGTTGTATCATAATGTAATAACCTGATAAAGGCTCGTGTCACTTTAACTCAAGTAGCATTTGACAAACATTTATAAACCCATGTAGTAACATTACCGGACTCGGAACCTACTTGTCTGTAATGTTTATTATTTTGTAGCAATTACCCATCAGTCCATGCGGCCTTGAAGTACATTTAGCCTCGTTTCCTTATTGGGTATTGGTTAATCATACTGGAAATATACTTTCATTGTGAGACATGCACGATGCATACTGTGTGCATAATTGCAGACAAGTTCTATTATACGCGACGCTGTGATTTCAATGGTCTAATCCCAAGTGCCCCCAAAGGACCCGTAGAGTGGGAATTACCATAATAATATTAACATTAAATACTCCATGCATTCTATGACTTCGACAACAAGAATATGAGGTTCTAACGATTACAGTGTTGTAGTGTCAATGATGAACAGACGGATGGGCAAGCAAAGTGCGGAGGATTACTATAGAATCGTTTCTTGGTTCGCCAGTACCGGGAGTTCCCGTACTTAGGTACCACCCGAAACCTGGCTCATGGGCCTAAAAACGGAAGCTATTTCCGTATTTAGGCACATGGGCTTAAATTAGGATTTAATATTAGGGTTGACTTCCATGTGTCAAATAAGGTTTCTGATCTGAAAAAGGAGCATATCTATTTGAGATGATACTGAGATGTACCGTACTGGACGGAAGATTACCACCAAGGACAGCAAGATATGCGGTTTCGATTAAAACAAGTGGCAACAATATATTTTGTCTATTTTCTGCATCAGAAACACAACATCCATATATATAATGGGTACTTCCGAATTTAATCCCTGGGCCTAATTTCGGATTAAAAGATTATGTCAAAAAAGTGGCATTTTACTGAAAATAACAATTTTACTGAAAATACTACAAGGGGCACAGCAGATTGAATAAATATTATTTATTATTTTTATTTCACATCTAGTAGAATATACATGTAGTAAAAAGCTTTATCCGGGTTCAAATCCAATGTTCACGAAATTGTGATATTTTGATATTGATAGGATGCGTTGTTCCCTACTGTTCCTACTGTAGCAGGTGCTCGCAGGTTTGCTGAACAATTTAGCGCTACGGATGTTAAGGGTTTCCTCTTGCCATAAACTAGGCAAGCCTGATATTAGTAAAATAATATTTAACTCCAATATAAAATTAAAAAAATAAAAAAATAATCTTTATTTTAATAATTTTGATCAGAGTCATGTGTGCAAACATTGCCAAAACTCAGTCCATTATGTCTATGCTTTGATGCTGAGTGGGCAACCTGACAGTCATGTCGAGGATGGTATGCAAACTGACAGTCGGAACATATGACAGATGATGCTAATACTGAGAAGCCTCTTGAAGTGGCAACCAAAAAAAATACAACAATGAGTAAAAAATATTTGAATATATTGGCTCTAGAATGATTAGATGATCGAAGTGGTTTCCCATTTGGAAATCTGAAAAACACCAGAAAGCGAGCCTATACATTTCTTACGCAATATTTAAAAATTAAACAAGCATCGATGTTATTATAGCTTATAATTTAAGCATAAATAATTGAACTCTTTTTAACCCCTTCAGGCTGTAAACACACCATATATAGGGTTTTACATGATGAGATCACTGATATTGCCCAACGTGTATGCACAATTTTAATCTCATCTTAAAAAACAGACATTATTTGTATGCTCGCATTCTCGTATTAATCTGTAATTCCCTTGGTTGAAAATAACAGTATAAAGAACAAAAACTTAATCGCTTTGTGGCGCGCTAGCTTTTGACATCATGATATCTTAACATTTATTTAATTAAACTTTTCTATCTAAGAACTAGATTGATGTAACCAAATACGACATGTATATGTAAGAAAACCCAACCCATTTCTTGTTTGAGCGCAATCACTTTAAATAACTATTTCTTCACAGCACGTATACGTACTTGACGTTATACACTTATCTAGGATAGACTCGCAGCAAATAATGTTGCAGATTATAGTTAACTATTTCAAGCTTCTTTCGATTAAAGCATTTCTTAATACGTAATAAGGAAAACGGTTCTCTTTGACTAGAACCATTTAAGCTATACACAGGTATAGGACTCGCATTAGTAACATAACAGTACTTAGGAAGTTGTTAATCACTTATTTATCAAGGTTAGTATACTTTTCACGATCTTTCGAACGAAAGTGGAAGAAATACACATTACTTTACTAAAAACGTTTCTTTGTTTTACATGTTTTTGCTTGACAATCGGTCGAGGGTAAATGGAGTAAATTCTATTAGTGTGTTAAGTAGGCCTAAATGTAATGTAATAAATGTACACTTGTTTATAAACTGGTAAATATTTATCAGTAGTTGGGACATGAATTTGTTTTGTTTTGTTTTGGTCCCACACTACTATTATAAGATCATTGAGTAGTTCAAAATAGGATTTAATGGTTTATAGAGCATACTTTTATTTTAAACAGGACTGAGGATTGGTAATAGAGCTGTGCAGCTTACTTTTATACCACTCCTTGACAAATGATACATATACATTGCTTAATCAACATCAAGGTAGATCTAACATTGAAATACAACTAAAGTATGTATCGGTACACACACACACACACACACACACACACACACACACACACACACACATACACACATATATATATATATACCGGGTATTTCCATTACCTTTCCATTGAATTACACTGCGCTAGTACATGTTCAGAGCTTAAATTAACGAATATATTATTTTTAATGGACATATCGGAGAATATTTAATTTACTTGTTAGTTTATAGTTTACAGAGGAGTCACCAGCTACATTACTCCTCTCCATGCTGGAGGCAACCATACATGCCCTTAATATCAGTGCCTGTGTCTAATACAGGAGGGTGAGGGTTAAACATAATTTAAACGACACTATATAACAAGAACATGCATCACATACCGTCCGACCTAAGAACTACGGCTGATGATGATAATTTAACGTCTGCTGCATGACTATATTATGCATACAGATCTGAATCGTCCTCATATATTTGTGGCTTTATATTTACGCCATTTTCCTTGCACTGTATCATACCAGCTTCATTTGTACTTTAGGTTTGAATTCCAGACCTTTGCAATAAATATTCAAAGATTTTTGTTTTCTTTATTTTTGTCACCCTCTTTGAAACCAAAAGCATCGATGTCTCGTGGCACCTATTTATAAAGGAAATGCGTAGAATTTATTGTGCCGGAGATAGTAATTCGTATGGTAATCAAAATGATTACGTATGCCTTTTCAAATGTCCCACGAATCCACAAAGCCAATTTCGATTGCAATATTGCCTCGAGAAATCAACGGAAGTTAAAGTTTGACGACCGCCACAGTTTCTATACAGCCGAGACCCCTTTATGTTCTTCTGCCTTTATTAGCAGAGTCTTGTACCTTTAAAAACACACTGTAAGTTCCCAGTGAAGAATAAACTTCCCGATAAAATACAACATGTTGGCCCAATTAGATTGCCGTTCGATCCGGGAAGATTAACTGCGTTAAACTTTGTTATCTTGGCTTTCCTGCAGCGCCGTCGTTCAGTAGGGCATTCTTCTCCATCTGAGGTGATGCCCAACTACAAGGCTGTTTTATTGAATACATCAATAGTTGAAATTGTTCCTGGCAGATTTATCTAAACGCTGTAAGTGAAAATCTGATGCATTTCTTTCCCATGTCAGAGAATCAAGTCAAGTCATCACATAGTTCCCCATCAACTATGACAGAACATGCTGGAATACATTTTTGTTTAAGAACTATGGAACTTAAAGATTTATAAGTTTCCACAATCTCAGAACAATGATGAATGTAGGAAATATTAAATTTGATGTGTATGTTCCTTGATTCACGATTGTACAGTCAATATTGACTACTTCTCAAAATGGATACTAGTACATTTTTGTTTAAGATCTATGAAAATTAAAGATTTATAGGTTTCCACAATATGAGAACGATGACGAATGTAGGAAATATCAAGTTTAATGTGTAATGTTCCTTGATTCACAATTGTACAATTCGTATTGACTACTTCTCACTCGTGTTATAATGAAACTATCCTCATACCATATATTAAAAATATCGAGATAAAACAAAATTAATAATATTGAAAACGAGTGAATCGGATACATGTATACGGAAAATGTTACATGTTGTCCAATACACTTTTGTAGATAAATCAAGCGTACATAATATAATTATTTTCATGCAAAATACATTTGGCCATGAAATATGTCAACAAACCGTGAATATATGCCGTTTACCATCGGCAGGTGCATGCATGGTAAGTAGAAAATGATCATGCGTTTCAGAGGATGAGAAAATGTTATTCTTTGGATCCACTCGCTTTAATTCTTTTTGGTATTTTTTCGAGAATGATTGCCGTATTATGAACTCTTTTCCATTAGCTTTCGGTGTTTAGGATACATAGTTTCCATTAGTTTTCCATATTACTGAAGCGTTTCCACTAGGTGTAGTTATTAGTGTAAAGTGTACATTAAGTTTGTATATTAGTGAACACTTTTTTCATCAGGTCTCCGTATTAGTATATAGTTAACACTGGACTTCCTACAAGATTTATTAGGAAGCTCACTGCTGTTGATAGTAGATTCTAATCTTACATGAATTATGAATAACTCTTGATGAAGTTTAATAAAAACCCGATTATCTATGTCGATATAAGCTATACTGCATGGCATTTCAATATGAAGATAATGTTCATTTAATGTTCATTTAATGTAAAATGTTCATTTTATGTTCATTTAATGTAAAATGTTGAACTTTGCATACTAGTATGTTGCAGAATTCCGAAGTGTGATAGATTGCTTCCCCACCAAACATATGCTGGTCCTTAATTAATGTTGATGAGTATATTTCCAATGGAATGTTTATATCCTTATCTAGTACGTTTCCATACTCATTCTGGTGACGTCGTATATCTGTGAAGGATGCCGATAGTGTATAACCTCATGGATACGCGAGTATATTATTTTAGAGCTGATACTCAATAAAGCTAAAAGCGTATTGGTTGATACGACGTAAATGGACGCACGTTAACTGATATAATTGACAAGAAGATCTATTGCTCGTAAGCAAATCAGATACAAACTATCAGACAATCAGATTGGGCTGAATATAGGTCTGAATAACGTCAAATGGGTCGTCCAATTTCCGATTGATAAAACGGTCGCATACAATAACAACGATAACATTAGGTAAATACATTCTAATCGTCAATTAGACGCGATCTATTACATGTCCGTAAAAAAAACTAAAATTATACGAATAAACACTCACACGATGCAATATTTAATATCTACTGTATGTACCAAAGACAAAATAATAATTTCCAGGGATAAAGTTATTAAATTGAAAATCGTACGACGTGCTTCACGTATTTGTTCTGATGGCATTTAAATTAGGTGTGTTTTTCAAATATTCTGAATCTATTTGACTAGTCATTGGAAGCGCAAGATGAAATTGAGTCAAGAGTTATGTTTTTCTATAGTCACGTACCCATGGCTTGAAACAACACTCTTGGGAATAAATAGTCATCATATTTAGCTACTGCTGACATTTTAGGAATATTACACTACTGACATAACGTATTTAACCCTCTCCCTACTGGATTAGGCACAGGGGGCACTGCTCCCTAGGGCATCTCCTCTTATCATTTATATATGTGTATA
>JAUTBZ010137277.1:0-13266 GCA_032361785.1 Lepetodrilus galriftensis | reverse complement strand
TATTTACGGAACCGAGCGAATGTGTCGAAGTAAATATAGTAATGATTTCACACGTTGTTGAGTACAGACATCATTTTAGTATATTTGACAACACATTTATTGGGAAAAAAATATATAAAAATAGTATTTTGAATATTTATTTATTATTGAGTGGTTTTGAACTAAGTTCTGCCAGTATTCGCTTTCCACGCCCCTATGCATTAAATGAGACGTACATGGTCTGTCTAGTGTTGAATAACTTGATTTTTATTGATTATATTTTTGTATTGGGGTCAGAAAGGTAACTTTCGCGAACATTGATGCCGGGCCCCCGGGGCGGGATTTGAACCTGGAACCTTTGGCTCTGAAGTCCAACACTCTACCACAGCGCTACATCCCGCCCCCGTTGAATAATTAGACGACTATCTATTATAAGCGTTATTGAACATAATGACAACCTGGTGGTATATTGAATATATCTATAATCTATACAGTTAGCCTAAATTATCACCGCAAAATTACAGGGGTGAAATACGAAATATCGTTAATGGGGCAGTTTACAAATATACCGATTGTTCAATTTATTGACAGTATAAGATTGTTGTTTATATCAATATTATAGAAGACTAGCGCAATAGGAGTATTGCATACCTGTTAGGTCAATGTTCACTGTTCATGCAACTCCGACAGATGCACGATCATTCTTACGTCACACCACTGTGTCAAAAAAGTATGGTCCCCCTACGGCCGACGCACGGAGGCCGTAAGGCGGCCGTGCGTCATCACTTCAAATTGAAGTTCAATGTGACTGCTACAGGATTTGACCGTGGGAATACTGCGGCAGCCGTAGAATTGCTATTGGCCGTAGAAATTAAAAAATCTACGGCCGCCGTGGCAAATGTGACTTAAGCATTACTATCATAAGACACAGAACATATGGGAAATGTTGTTAGTTACCGGTACTATTATCAGATAAACGGAAACAATACTGTCAGTTACAATAATAAGAAACGGTATATGGAAACCAATGTTGTCAGTTACCGTACTATACCCCAAATATCATCAAGGATGAGTAGCCATTTTGTACATATAAATATACCTACCGGTAGATATTATTTTAACAATGAATTTCCAAACTTCTACAGTACACAGGTCGCAGCTACTCTTCAAGAACTCGTACAAAAATTGGTAAAATAATTACCGTAAACCAGATTCCTCAAGCCGAGTTCTGATAGTTGGTTTAGCTCCCCACAAAATAAAGAGTGATTATGAAGTTTAACGTTGATGCAGTAATCTTTTACTAATTTGCGACTACACAAAATATCTGCCAGTCGTTAATTTACCTTTTCGAGTATATTATGAATACTGGGTAGATTGGATTAATGTTGTCAGATTTTTCCACAGCGACATATTGTATGCACCTTCAGATCGTTGTAAATCTCATAAAGATGAAACACTCATACAAGTGATCAACAAAGAGCAATGTAAATTCAGAGCTTTAACTGCTACATGTATTAATATTATTATTCCTGATTGAGATGATACATCACTGAAGAACAATTAATGTTAACTCAATGTGTTCATGCATGTACTTCCAACGTTTAATTATTGCAAGATTTACAGATGAAGCTTTAAAGTGGTCTTTGTAACAGCAAAATAAACACCCTCTTCAATGACGAGAGTTGTTAAACAAAATTCACCCACATCCCCCCACCCAACTCACCCACCCAACCCTTTTAAGTGGATGCAAAGCATTATAAGGACTTTACAATGTTAACATGGCCCACAAATCTAATTTCACAAACCCCTAAAAGGCCCGTACAAGAGGAAGGGTCCATTGTGACGGCTTTAGCCCTCATTTGCAAAATCAATAAAACATGCTATCAGCGACGTTTGTTCACGAATCTGTGGCCACAATTTAATAATTGGTTCATGATTCCCCCTCTGGTGTGGTAACATAAGGTATCGAGTCTCGCGCCAATCAATCATTGGCCAGATTCACATCTGACCATTGGCTATTTTCATATTTCCAGGGACGACGGCGCTAAGAAACTCTGGTGATAGGTTAAACTTGAGTACAAATTATTTCGATTAATCTATTTCTTTGATGAACCTGAAATCCTCTGACTTATCTGAAGTCTGATTTAGGCAGAGACTGCTGCTGAAGTTGACGTAAAGTTTGCAATCACGGCCCAGACAATCCACTCACATTCTTCAGCTTCTTAATTTCAGCAATTACAAGATGTTCCAACTACAAGCTTTAGCTCTAAGGCAGTATTCAAAACATTTGATTTTCTTGCGAGTCCTTCTAGAAAGCTTTTCTGTATTCCGAGGAGCGTGAACCTCTACTTGAAAGATAAAAACAATATTGAAGTTATTTGGAAATTCCAAAACTCCTGTTTCAGATTCCATACAGGAACATTTATTACTTTCCATCTCTCACTTAGATCAGAATATATTGTTCAATAAATAAATTGAACATACTTTGGTACTTTATGATTCATTTCTTGTCTAGAAAATGATTTGGAAAAAAAAAATTAAATAGGAAAATTTGATTCAATACAATAATCTGTGAAATCGACAAACTGTGCATATTCAAGAAAAAACTACAAACTCAAGTGTACTTATATTATGGATAATCCTTGTTCACCCATTTCCCCCCAAAAGCGCATTTAAGCAGTTATCCCGGATATTTGCGTTATAAAAATGTGTATAATAATAATATAAATAATAATAATAATAATAATAATAATAATAATAATAATAATACTAACAACAATACACACAAATGTTATACCTATATGCATCTTATATTGCAACTGACATTCAGAAACACCTGACAATTCAACATTACAATACTATCCCAGCCACATTCACTTCCATTTATGGCATCTCTGGCTGTCTCCAGCATGGAAAGAGTTAACGTGTCTACGATATACATAATGTTAACCTGCGTCTCGCATACCAGCCAAGTTCTCACCTGACAAGACACCCTGACAACAACACCTGAAGCCTTAACGAACATTCTTCTCACTTCACAGGTGGGAGAAAAAAGTACTTCCATTGTCGTATGTCAACGATACACAGTACTTGTCACTCAAAGACAGCAATTTGTAAACGTATCCTCACAGCCTTCACACTATCGACAGTGTCGCACATAATATTTACCTATCCACACTTTCCAAAGTTGAATGACTTTATAGCATATATAAGTACACATTGTCCAGGGGAATATCATATCTCTAACACAAAATTATGATTAGTTTTAGTATGAGTGTATGGTTTAGTATGAGTGTGTATGGTTTAGCATGAGCGAGTAGGGTTTACGCGGTTTAAGAGAAGGGGGAAGGAGATACTTGAAACCACTATTTAGTACCCCATTCCTGGACCGTGAATTCAGGTAAGCTGCAGGTCAAAAGGTTGGCTTCGATTTGCATATAAAGTGCAAACATAAACTCAAGCAGAGCAAAGTAAATAATCGACCTGGTATGACTGGACACGGAAGATAATGAGTAAATGAAAATACTTTGTTAATAATCATATTCCACACACACACACACACACACACATACACACACACACACACACACACACACACACACACACACATTGTGCACAAACAAAAATTAAATAAAAAATATATAATAATAAGTAAAGTAGATCCAGTATAACCACTACAGTACAATAATATTGCAACCCATCAAATTCACTACAACTTCTTTAGCAAAATAATAATTAATTCATGGTTATGGAAAAACAATAACAGCGATCTTGATAACAGATAACATTGTATTATCAACATAAAGTTAAACCATAGATCATAAAAGTACTGCTTATAACAGTTTATAGTTTACCTCTGCAATGGAGTAGTCTTATTCCTAGTGGTTCCGTTGTTAATTTGACGAGGAGCGAGACGAGGGGTTAGACATCGGTGTAAAATACAGGTAGGCTATGGGGAGACAAGTGACTCATCCAAACCAGTTGACACTCTATCTGGTAATGCTCTGTTCCCCCACAACATTAAGCGTGGACGAGGCTATCTCAGGCAGTAGGGGGTTAATGGGAACCAGATCACAGGGCAGTTGTCGTTAGCAGGTAACGTTACCTGCATGTCGGGCTCTACTTTATACGAACTTGAGTTGACTGCGACTGTGTTAAAAACTAAATCCTGAAGATAGGTAATCTTTATGACAGTGGTTTCAGTAGAATCGGAAGTTTCAAGTAGGTGGCAGAGTAGCAAAAGTAAGATGCAAAAGACATGCATACATCATACTTTCATTTACAAAGTTGTATCAGAAAAATTGAAAGTAGACGAAAAAACTTAGGGAAATAGATGGAACAAGTTTGCCAGTCGCCAGCACCTATTGTAATTAAAAGTTTATTAAAAGTTTAACAAAAATTCATTAAATTGCTATTTAAACTTTAAATTTAAAACTTAACATCAGAAAAAATAACTATCGAAAAAATACCATATACTAGTATATGATATTTTCTCCTACTGGAAATTCAATAAATCATTGGACCGATAAGAATCCATTCAGAGCATACAAACACATAAATTCCAAGTGCATCAGTGAAAGTAGCACCATCTGTCCTCTCGAGGTGGTCAGTGGTTTTCCCAGCTTATCTGTGACTCACAATGTCAATTTGTCAACCCAAGTTTTAAACAAACTGTGCCCGCTCTCTACCTGTCCACAAACTAATCTCTGTGCTACCTGTGGGGGTGGGGAGAATGACCCAAAAACAAGTCGCAGCTAAAATTACCAAAACAACACCATCCGAAAAACGTGTGAAAAACAGAAACATTGATAAAGAAATGACCGATGCAGAAACGACTGATAATATACGAAATGACAAAAAGCGGAGAAGACAGCATTTATTTTTGTCACTGTTAGAAATGGGTCAGACATTTCATTGTTTGTTGCAGCTGTCCTTTGTTTGAGAGATACCTGGGATTTGCCGTTGTTCCTGTATGTGTGTCAAGCAAACTCAGACATACCATGATGTACCTCCTCAAATAGAACTCCCACACCATTACGTAATGTCTATTCATAACTTTAACGATAACTCTTCATCGTGTACATTTATTACTTCCTAATATTATACATCCATAATCATGACAACTTTATAGTTAATGCAAAGATACAAATAATGTCATATTTATTAAATATTAGAAGCAAAGTTACAAGCAAAGCCGTAAATATGTATTATATATCAGAGAAAAAAAATATGTTCCAAATGTAATTGACTTTCCCAAAGTGACTTCATTAAGTAATTATGAGAATAAATACTATTGTTAAAGCTTTTACCTGAACAACCGACTACTTAAAGTTATAAATAATTCCATTTACTCAACAGCTGTCTGACTAGAAGTCTCTCTCATCTTACAGATTGATGCAGAAACGTCAAGACAGGATTATTATATTTCATAGTAATACGCGCTATAATTATACCTTAAACATATAGGGGCAGAAATCTGCCTGGAAATCTGCTGACAAAGGCACAAGCTGTCTTTTTCCCAAAGTCATCCATGTTTTCAGTGTACGCCTCGGAGGCAATTTAGATATTGACCAGTCTGCACAGGTGCTGGTCAATGCATTGGTCACTGGGCAGTATATGGCTTGACTGGGCAGTATCAATTTCAGATAATTTTTAGAGTACTGAATATCAGATAAGAAGCCAGATTTGTAATCCATGTGGATAGGTAATGGGGTGCTCACAGGAAGTTTACAGCAACAGTTCTTTATACATCAACTTTTAAGTGACATGTTTATTTTTTTTCAAATGGTGCAAGCTGGGGTGAGCCAGCCACTCTAAATCCACCAGTATATATTGTAAAATTACAAATCATTAATAATTCACCATTGTCATATTGAATAATAATATATAAACAGTATTACTGTGTTGTCTACTATTATTAACCCTCTCCCTGCTGAATTACGCACAGATACAGCCCTTTAAGGCACCTCTGCTTGCCTTCAGCATGAAGATGGTTAATAGAACAGAAATAATAAGATTATATTTTTATTTGCAGTTAAATTCTAAACAGTAAAACTTAAAGAATCTGCACAATTTAAATGATCGCTATCAACCCACCTGTTAAAGAAATGCTGGACAAATTCACGCCATTGTCGGACTGCCAGTCAATGAGCGCCCCCTATTACAGTATATCCTCGTGAGTGGCAGGTGAGAAATAGACATCACTCCCGATGAAATCTAGCAGCTGATCTCCATAAACTGCCTTGCTTCATTAACAAAGAAATGCAGCGGTCACTCCCAAATTTTCATTGACCACTGGGGATTCCGCCTGCCGCATGTCCGACAAGACTGAATAGAGGTCAGGGGTCACACGAGATTTGGGACTTAGCCGGTATGGCTCTGGAATAATTAGAAGGATTTTAGGGGACGACTTAATGGAGAAACCCAATGAACACCACGAAATCATGTCAAGCGAATTACACCCTTCCATGAATTGGATAATTGCAAAAACTTGAAATTATATCTGAATGATTCCACTGGTGAAAAGGTCACGGTTGAAAATATTGTCCATGTCGACATCATTTCACAGCAATTAATTACGATTATATTGTCTGTCTGGTTAGAAAATTAATGTTAAGAACTAATTTACATCGATATTAGTACCTTTAGCTCTAAACATTTGACAGTTTTATTTCCCTCTAAATCTCAAACACTTATTCCCGAGAGAGTATTATTAATTAAAATGTACAGGAACAAATCAAACGAGGGATCAAAAGAATCAATTCAATAAAACAAAGTCAGTAACAGGCCGTTATCAAGAACCACATCCACGAAAAGCCGCCATTAACCTTGTAGCTGTCTACTGGGTCGTTAATTCCACATTAGTTACAAGCACCATATTGCCGTTTACGAGAGGTAACACGCCTTTGCTTTTGATAAATTACAAATTATATGCAATCACAGGTATGCTGGGCCCAGATCAGCGATTCTCGTCGTTCCCCATCATGTCTCTGGAACAGCCAGTATCATGGCAACACTGAAGCCACCCATCCTTGCAATCTGGTATATTTCACATGGGCGCCTTATCAAAGCAGGTACACACAGAGGGTAGCCTATGCTAAGAATGAACACTATCAAAGCAGGTACAAACAGAAAGTACACTGAGAATGAACACAAGCATGATGTGTTCAGAGCATGTACACAGAGCATGATGTGTTCATGATGTATTCAGTGCATGTACATAGAGCATGATGTGTTCATGATGTATTCAGTGCATGTACATAGAGCATGATGTGTTCATGATATGTTCAAGCCAGAAGTAACCTTGGTTATCATGGTTATTGTCCCATTACTCGCCTTTCGGTGGACAAACTTCGGTGTCTGCGTGAAACAAATGCCATACGGTGGCGACATGTATAAGAGTTTTGACTTGACAAATGTCATTGATTGTCTCTTGAATGGCAATTGATTGCGTCTCGAACGGCCATATGTTATGACGGCGTTAGATTTGTAATCTAAATGTACATATTACTGGACAAATGGCCATCTGTTATGACCGTGTAAGGTTCCTAATCTAAAGGTACATAAAACTGGACAGACTGAATTATGTATCACCATGGTAACTGAATACACCTTTGTGTCAACCTGACATCGTAAAGAATAAATTAATAATATCATATTGCTTCACTAGTATAGAATTTATGAATTATTAAAAACTGAGGGCATCATATGATATAGGACATCAAATCTAGTCTATTTTCTATGGTGAAGGTGTAGAATGTTCGCTTTGAACAGACAAAAAAACATGATTGCAAAAACAAACAAAAAACTTTTTTAAATGAGATCATAAATACAACTTACAAATAGTAATGAAGTTAAAATTGAACTGAAGACAACTAGATTATACTAAAGAGTATTATTTCACAAACTTTGTAATAAATGTCTACACATTTGCTGATATGGTGAGTTAGCGGAAATTGAGAAGGGCTTCTTGTACAACTCTTGTTCTGGTAAACTTAACATGAATTAATTTGTAAACGATACAATACATATTAACAATAACTCGCACAGTACAATCAGTCCATTAGGATATAGTCCCCATATTGTTCACAGCAATCAACAAACATCAATTAGTGAACAAACAACACATCGATGTACAAACGACAATTAGCTCTAATGGACAAACACGCTGCAGTCAATCCGTGTGTGATCAGGTTTGTCGGGAATGTTTGTCTGTAGATAAGGAGGCGAGACCACACTCCAAATATTAGAGGTGGGATTGTATGAAAAATAATGATTCGTTTGACCCGTGACATTGGCGATGTTAGAGTTGTAATCATATTGTTGTAAGGACTATATATGTTGAACTCTTGTACGTTATCTTCCTGTCGGGATATCTGGATTGTGCCTTGGGGATGTGACGGAACCATTCCACCGCATTATACTTTCCATATGACATCAGTGTATGCCTAACTCGTAACACAGAGAGGTCATATGAACAACTGTTACTGATAGCTGTATGTATTAGATAAAAATAAAAATAAATTTTAAAACTGTCAATGTTTCCCAGTGGAAGACTTTATAATTAAAACAAAATTTATTTACATTTTAATTTGTACTTTCAAAAGTAATGATATATTATTATATAGACCTATTATTATTTATATAGAAATATTTATAAGAATATAGCTAGGTTGGCCAGTGTATAGAACTAAATGGACTATTATTATTAATATTACTAAAAGTATTATTAATTATTATTCTGAAAACCCCACATGCACCCCCAAAAGATTTTTTTTTATTTAAAATATTAGTGTAATTGTTAATCAATATTGATTAAAATCAACAATGCAAATTTTAAATAATAAAAGAAAAATCCCAATCAGTGATGCGTAAACATGCATGATGAATCGGAAGCAAAATAATGTAAAGCAATTGTACAATCAATTTCAAACAACCATGCATGTTGAATCGGAAGCGAAATAATGTAAAGCATTGTACAATCAATTTCAAACAACCTTGATGTCAATCATTGTTGAGTGGCATTGTCACATAACATAAATTATCAATATTACAGACAATAAGCAGCTAGAGCGAGGTAATTTGTCTTATAGTATTTCCAGGTAACTTCAGACCCCCGTCAATCACATCATAATGATCTATAGACACTGCCGAAATTAACCACTTGACACAACACAACCTTTTAAGTCAATAATAATTGTAGTTAAATTGTGGTCTAATTAATATTTCATAAATCATATTGTATAATTTAATTGGATGTTAATTTTATCATTACAATATCAAGTAAAATTATCAAATCAAATATTTAAGTAAAGTAATGTTACCTCTTATCCGTTTGTTCTTCTTCTCAATTATGCGATTGTATTAATACTAGAATACATTTGTACGTTGTCTACATCTGAATACAATCATCTTTCTATCTGCAAACTACATTTTTTTCTATCAAAACATAGCTCCTCCTATTTCACAAGCAAACATCAATTACCTACCTCGAAAGAAAAATAAACACAACAAACGATATACTCTAGTAGATGTTTTCCTAAACATCACCGACTTCCTGTTTCATAGCGGCCAGCAAAGAGCTACAATAGTCTACCAGTGTTGTAAGACGTCTGAAAACAGCCCCCAGGAGAAGTGAGCTGATATTGACATGAATCAGTTTCACTCAACCAGTCGGTACCTCTACAAGTGTGTGAGACAGATGTCAGTCATGTGATATGTACGAGCACCTGATGCTGGAAGACTACCTAGATATGTTAAAAATCATCCGTGACCATCCACCCCCCTCTGAAACATAGCAGTATGCCTCAAACCATTGAAACATAGCACGGGGTTCCACTTGGGTTTCAATTTTTGAGAGTCCCGGGACGCATGTTGATATATACTTATCAACAATCTTTATTAATAAAGTGCGTCCAAACTTGAAATTTTTGCGTATGGGACGCAGGATTGCGCATTCGGAGAAACCCTGAATGTCATAATTAGACAGATTCATTGAGAGGGAATTGAGTGACAACAGATCCGTTGACCGGGGTAATAATGTAAGCGCTATGAGCATACCTAGTGTGGCGCTATATAAATGGACACATTATTATTATTATTATAATTACCTACATCATCATTATGTTTCACAGCCATTTTTCATTGAGAAATGTCAATTCTAATTTGTTACTAATTTAGTACCGTAGTAATTGTAATATGTAACTAATTTGTTACTAATTTTACAATTAATTGTAATATATTTCTTACTAACTTTGCTAGTAATTGAAATGTGTTACTAATTTATTAATAAACTTAATACTTATCATGCTTATCGTAATGTAATATCACGATCATGTTTTGATGACTTTGGAGACTTTCAAAATACCTATGACATAATATTATATTAAAAAAATTAGAAAACAGAATTCTGAATACCATTTAGAAAAGTATGGTACTCTCTTATATTTGGGTAATTAGGGGAAATAGGTCAATCTGGAGGTTTCCTAATTAAGAAAACTATCAATAATTTATTGATTAAATTGAACGTGCTAAATCATGCATGCTGTTGTTTCTATATTAATTTATTTCTTCAGTAATTACATTTATCTCGGCCTTCCTCGTTTTTGGAAAGGTCAGCACATCAATGTCGGATTATAAATACAATAATCAGCTCAAGATCAGCTCAAGATACGGCTGAGCCTTACAACTCCTTCAAGCCTCTTACCAGTAACCTATTGTAAATATCAAATATATCTTCCCCCCTATAACATTGACAATCCCCCCTATAACATTGACAATCCCCCCTATAACATTGATAATGTAAATAGGTTTCAAAGGAAATGTTCTCATTTTCATATTGATATTATGTGACCTTTAACTACTGTAAATCATGAAATTAACGCGAGCAGAATATTAATGTGAAAAATATGCTGTATTGAATAGAGACATGGCCATTCGCATTTTATTGGTGTCGTATTTACGTCTAAAATCTAGAGGTCGCATTAAATTAGTGACAAATTAATTTTGTGATTTACAGTATTTGTTATATGACCTGTAATAACCATCTTTCAATTGTATTAATTAATTACCCGGTAAATGTCTTTGTTAACGTATTCCTATTCTACTATTGTTTGAGGAATGGGGCCTTAAACATGTTTATGTTTTCATCTGACGGTTGGTCATGCAATATTGTTGAAGAAATTGTTACAAGTTTGACACAGCTCAACATATTAAGTGCAGATTGATAAGAATTGATATTGAAATTATTGATTTGGGGGTTGGGGAGGGCATATGTCTTAGCCTACTAGCATTGCACTGGCATGAGGTGGAATCGTAATAAATAAATGTGACTCCTTCTAATCCTCTAGGGGAAACATCAAAGATATTTCATCCTAGGATAGAATCTCGTCTGGAACAGATAATTCCAATCACCTGTTATTTCATCTGGGATTATCAAGATGTTCTGATATCTCATTCATTGTAAAGTTATTTTTGGCTGGTAGATTTCCATTTTCTCCAATATTGAGTGGGAGTCTCTAATATTGAGTGGGATGGGTGGTAGCACAATGGTAGGTAAGAGTGCCATGATTCGCCTATCTGGCAATACGATACGTTTCACGATACCAGGTTCGAGATACTATACGTATTGCGATTCAATTTTAAAGAACTTTGGGAAAATCTTCAGTAATAATGTTATATGAAGGTCATTATTTCTTGAAATTGATTTACATTAAAATTATGAATCGATTCACAAATACAGAATCGCGTATCACGATATAAGAGGTACAATGGCGATGCATCAGTGAATCGTGACACCCCAAAGGTCCCAAGTTTGAACCTGCCCCGGGTACTCAGCATCGATGTTTGCAGAAGTTCCATTGTTCTGGCTCTAAACCCTTGAAATTTCATTGTTGCAGCTGGATAAAACTAGAGTCCACGTGGATGTAGCTGTGGAGATGTGGATGCTCATCGTGGATGGGGTGTTGACTGCCATTCAGAAGGGAAACGTGGACAGATTGAAAACTGAGGTAAATAATGAGACGACAGCGACATATACAGTAGATGTTTAGTAGAATTGTTGCAAGGAAGACTATCTGAATATCAATCAGATGGTTAAAATACAGTAGACCTCGCATATAACATAATCAATTGATTCCGGGCAGGCATCAACCATCCACCGACACCAGCAAGCCCTGAACAGCCTGCTGTCCTGTGTGGAGTCTATCCACCCTCTTGTTGCTGATGGTGTCAGTGCTACCATCACCTTCCTCAAGGAACAGCAAGACGACCTTGAGAACCTCACTGCAACCATAACAACAACAGCTGATCTTACCATGCAGACAGGTGACTTAAATTATTCATTTTTGTCTTAGCATTTTCCAGGAATTAATTTTGTGTTTTGCTTTATTGATCTAGCTATTATATTGTTTTCTGAGTTTTCAGCAGTTTTTTTTATATTTTATTTTTTTATTTTATTTCTTTTTTAAATTTAAATTAAATTTTATTGTATTTTAACCACTGCATAATGATTGTTAACATGATTGTCTGATTGTTACTCAGAAAGTGCTACAGATGTCAGCATCTACAGAACTCAGCTGTCACAGCTCTGCCGTGATTGGTCAGTGCTGGTGACAACCATCTTCAGCAGTTTGAGGACACTGTCTACTCAAATCAGCGCAGCAGGAAAAGGCAGGATTAGCAGTCTAGGGGAGATAACTACTGTTGATAAGACCAACATTGATGGAATTGTTGCTGAAGGCAGAAAAATGAAAAAACTCCTTGCAAGCGTTTGTGTTGGGTAAGGAATCTTAGGTGGTGTTCCATTGACAGTGTTGGACGCCCATTCTGGAGAGGGGGCTGTTCCGTTCTAGCTGTTCTGTCTGTACTTTCTGTCAAACACATGCACAGTTACACTGTTACAATCATCAATTATCAATAGAAATTATAATTTTGAAATTAATAACGTAATAATGTAAAGTGCTATAAGCAGGTTTTCAAGCATGGATTTGCCACATTATTTATGTACACATTATTATTATTATTTTGTTATTATTATTATTACAATATTTATGTACACATTATTATTATTAGTTTGTTAATATTATTATTATTATTATTATTTTTAATGTTTTTTATTATTTTTTATTATTATTTATTATTATTATTTATTATTATTTATTATTATTTAAGGAATGACGTCAGAAGCCACTTGCTTTATGGCCTCATGAAGACAAGTGGTTTCACGTCAGCAAATTCCATAATCGTCGAATAACACTTTTGACAAAATCAACACTGTTGATTATCGAA
>JAUTBZ010137266.1:0-13268 GCA_032361785.1 Lepetodrilus galriftensis | reverse complement strand
GTGCTGGCTCACTCCATTCTAAAGAACAGAACATGTACTGGACATGTGACAGAACATTAGAAAGGAGCACTACCTAGCATTGTTCTGAAGAACTGTGTTCTGGTAAGTGTGCTCTGGTAGATCAGAGATTGGTGTGCGCCATAACCCAGAAATACGAGCTACCTGTGTATATCTTCATCTGCTACGCATACCTAACGTTGACGGATAAGTAGGAATACCGGTGTATGTTTCGAGGATGTTATCTCCTATGAAGTGCAGTAATGTAACTCCAGCTTACGTTGATTACATCTGTCTGGCCACTACAGTAATTGCTGATGGTGGTGCAGTCAACATAATACTTTGTTTTGCTAACGTGCGACGTATGTAAATGTGGAATCTGAGGAGAGTTCTTGCAAACTGTCAAAAGTTGGAAACACTTGTTGTTTTACCTAGATGTTCAGAGAAGATCATTCCAAAGGTCAAACTCTGAACAACATGTCTGAAATGAAAGGTGGTAATCTGGTTATTAGTATGTTATTTCTTTTGGTAACATTGATATTTCTTCTTTCTTTCATATTTTTATTTATTTAAAAAATCATTTTCAATCACAGTGATTAATCCGCCAAAGGGTAACCGCCAAATATCGGTAATAGGAATCATTTGTACTATTGGTATTTGGAATACATTTTACTGTTGGTACGCTCATTTCCACAACTGTACATGCTTTGACATGAACAACGGATAACTATTGTACGTCACGTGTTTCAACTCCCCTGAAAACTTAAAAATATGTTACCTATTATATTAGGTGGGTTTGACACATAGCCCTTCAAATTTAGTGCCACATTTATTACGCGACTGGACCTCGTAGAGTGTCTTGCAGGTTAAAAACAACAGCGTACGGAGAGCCTAATCCTGAGCGCACACCGGAATTCGTCATCATTGCCGGAAGTCGTCATCATGGCCAGAAGTCATCATCATATACACCGGTTCATTCGGAAGCTCAGGCATGGCCGCGTCCTCATCTGTTCCTAGTCTTACCCCGAGGTCGAAATCAGCGATGTGTCAACACAATTAATTTGCCACGATTCCCGGTCATTGATCATGTACAAACCCACAGTACAGGCGTACGTTACATTACACCGACAATTATTCCAAAATAGTATAAAACGATTTATACAAATACGTTTAGGTCTGCAAGATGGAAAAATCGCTAAATAAAAAGTCCCAAATGAGACCAGGCTCGATAAATCTATCAGAGACAAGAATGCGTTCAAAGACCGCTCAACGTTATATTGAACGTTTCATCGTGAATGCCCACATTATATTTGGGCTTGTTCTTATAGCGAAAATAACTATAAATCTAAAACAGTATCATACTGTGTACTTTCTCTAATTATAACTCTCGTAAGCTATATATCTAATATGTGTTTGGCATTTATCCTAAGACGCCATGTATACAATTATCATTAGACATCTCGTGAGGTATTTGCATATACCGTATGTAGAATATGTTATAGATCTGTAGGCCTATGAGGGATCGGGGGAGGGTGTGGCATCATTTGATGAATAGATTCGTTGGTGGTAGCGCAATGCGTCAAAGGTTCCAGGTGTAAATCCCGCCCGGGAGCTCGGCATCAATGTTCGCGAAAGTTACCTTTCTGACGCAATATTAATAGGATGCGCTGCCTGTAGAGTGGCAATGCAGTTATCCTTGGTTTGATAGTACCAGCAGGTTCTGCAACATTCAGGGCTACGGATGTTGCGGGTTTCCTCCTACCCTAAACTCACAAGTCCTGAAAGAATCTTGAAAGCGGCTTTCAACTCAATTCAAATAATATTATGATATACTAGTATTCTATAGATTCAGTTCGATTTCGTGATTTAATCTTAGCATCGCTTGCTTTCTATTGCCATACAAATCTAGTTATTCGTCGGTGTGGTACTTGAACACATTAACTAAAACAATTCGAACATGTATCCATGTCTATAAATAGCGCTCCTGTACGTATCAGTAGAGCATCACGCATGTTCCCTATTAGTTCTATTGATACTTTTCACGGACATCAATCGATGGTTTAAACCACATGTTGTCCACTGTTAAAGAGTTCTACTACCAGATATAACGTGATTAGTAATGGATCATCTTTGAGCTTGCTTACACCGCAGTACATGTGTACGCGGAGCCGGAAGTGGCCGGAAGTAACGCCTAAATTACAACTGTGGCGTCCCTGATGACCCGGATCTGCTACTATCTGGGTTACGCCAAGAACTCAACATTTGTGAGATGCCTTATATGGAAGTCACCGCGAATTGTCATCTATATTCCTTATAGAGTAGCCAAGCGCTGTAGGTAGAGCATGGTATAGTCCGACATACGAGTTGACTGGGTCCCTCTAGGAAGGGGTGTATTGTTAACAACAAGCTACAGCTTCATAGACGAGAGGACTATGTGTTCCGTGACATCTTTACGTGTTGGTAGATCAATGCTTAATCAATCTTAACTAGTTAACGGGTCAACATCAAAGTGTTCCAGCCCTGTAACTAGTCGTACTCTGCTACTTACCAACTTTGTACGTATCCTGGGGATATTACATCGTTTGTCCTGGAAATTGATTTAACTGGATAAGGGACATTGTCGCTCAGTCATCATGATCAGTACCAGGCTGGTTGTACTTCAACATTTTAGAGTATTTTGGGGGCCACGATTAAAATCCAATATTCTCAAATCGTAATCTTGAAATATTCTCAAATATCCATATCATTATATATATCGTTATGTACATGCTGTATTGGGTCTTATTTGGGTTTTGGTCACGTGTTCTACACTTAATAATCGGAGCAATGTCAACCTCGTACAATTTCAATATTAGTATCATCATAGTCTAAACTAGTTTAAAACTATTACTGTAGCTTTCAGAAGAAACAACTACCATCTACTAACGTAATGCATACTGCATTGTACATAACGCAACTATGCCGAAAATATAGTGAACAAATACTCATTTAAAACAAAAGGTCTTGTTATGCAGTGCTTGTTGAAACAGTTTCGGTGAGATCTGGTGCCCGGGACCTGACCCAGACTTGCGATCTATTCGCTGGCCATGACCCAATTTCCGATTGTTTCTGGTTGTCTCACGTGATCCAACATATGAATAATATATACACTATTCTGGGTCACGTAAGCTAATCAGATTGTCAGGGATTGGGTCCGCGCCCGGGAAATAGTTCTGGGTCCAGTTCCGGATCCGGGGAATATATCCCGCCATTGCGGATGTCCAGAGTGCGGTGTCCTGGATCTAGGTCAGTCTGCGCGACCTCCTGCTCGTCCTTGCAGTGACATCCTTCAGCATTCCGAGAATACACGATAATATCCCTGGCTATCTTCCTGTGTAGTTACTATAATGTCTGATGACCTGAGGCCTGTTCAGAAGGGCGAGTTTACGCGAGTTGTCGCGTGACGTCACATATGAAGTATGAACGTTTCCAAGGCGATTTCACGCGTGTACTCGCGGGTTTTCTCCCTCTTGAACATGCCTCGGATGGACGGAGTGTAGTGGACAGGAAGTTTTACGACATCTCAATAGTTCACCCCAAGTTTCTTACCTACGTGAGGAGCTATGTAATAACAACACGTCTAGGGCGTAGAATGATACATCGAGTAATTATGTACAATACAGATAATATCGTAATAAGCATCCTGAGACTCAAATAGCAGCTCGGTGTAGATTATAATATCAGATGTCTCGTGTTGTGTAGCCTCAAAAAAAACGCTGACACCGCAACATCTTGATTGGCAATATTCAGTCACTTCCAATTATCTTCTGGCGATCAAATAGTTAATGAGCAATTATATTTTTTTGTTTGCTTCTGCAATGTAACTTAAACTTGCCTCTGAGAATTTGACAAGGTACCTTGACGAGTGCGCATGTATCGTGAACGTTAAAGGAGAAACTGGCAAGAGAGGGTATGGATCTTAATATGGGAATGGGACATGTATATAGTGGGCGTAGGACTTTCAATTGGGGAAGATGGTGGTGTGGTGTTAGTATTGGAAGACGTAGATGGCGTCGTGTTAGTGGGGGAGGAGACGGTTTTATCTTAATGTGAAAGGATGCTATGACATTCAGACAACATAATTACAATCAAATCTCAATTTTCGCTCCGTTAGTATTTGAAAGTCCTTGGCGAACTATATTGTAGGTCCTGTCTAAATATCAGAGAGTGGGTTTCAGATCAGATCCCGAGATTACGAAACCTATTGAATACGATTTCCTGCTCAAGTTCAAATTTTATACGGGGATTTGTGAACAAAACTGAGCATGAAATCGTTTTCAAAAATGTTTCGTAATGTCGGAGGCTGATTCCTATGAGATTGGATGTTGCTATCAGTGTGGAAGGTTTGTGGAAAGTGTACGTGTACTGTTGTTTACTCTGTGGGCTGCTATCTCTAACCGAGCACTCTGTGTCATCCCTGGGGGTTTGAGAAGACGGAGTTGATACCACTGAGGATACGTGAATGGAAGTAGAACATTGATGTCATTAGTTCCACTCCGTGGACACCGTGTTCTGTTCCAACGACCACATCTGTAACAATCCGAGTGGCCCGGTGTCATGTCCTCATCAAGATGCTCTTTCATATTCTAATGCTGATCAGCTTCTAAAAAGATAACACTGAGTCGGCGCATGGAAGCGTAGCATGCGATTCTGGGACATTAACAAAAACTAAATGGCAATAAATGTGCTCGCGTGGCTATGAGAACCTGCACCGAAATCTGGCTATGTGTTAGAAAACATACAGTCCGATACTCAACATACACCGCGTAGAGATACACCAGAGTCCCGTTACACATAACGATCGTAACGTTACGAGAGACGTAACTCATAAACCTTAACAAGGAGTTACGAGTCTCCTGGCGCTCTGGCGTTCTGTGGAACAGGGTATCGTTTCTCGAAGCTCTCATATCCACTATGAGACCACTTGCTCTGGTGAGTACACGATCCCCATGTATTGGAGATGGCTACGAGAGTCCTTATGGTCTCGTAATAGATATGAAAGCTTTGAGAAACGATACTCAGAGGTCTGGGTTTAGGATGACTGTTTACAAGAATCTACATTTCTTCCTGGTACAGTGCTAAAAAAACTAATTACCGGTAGAGCAAACACTGCACGGTTATTTCATGGCGTTTCAAAATGGCAATGCACAGATTAGTCTTTGTCAAAGATGTTAATAGAATTCTGTTTTCGAATTTTTACATTATTTTGAAAATGCTATTTTCTAAAGAATTTAACAAATCCGAAAAAAAACATCGAAAACAAATTCCATCAACGTCTTTGGTAAGGACTTTAGCAGACACGTGACTGCTTCTGAGTGGTCGTCGTGTATATAGATGTTTAATCCACGTCTCCCAGTTCCTGTAGTAAGTCTGTAAGGCGGTCAAAACGTCGCCCACTATACAATTGATTCCTACGAGACAGTGACGGATGTACTAACACTGTCATTATGTCAGGGGCCGTGAGGGTAATCAGTGACAAATTAGGAGATATATGTCAAACATCACACTCCAATACTGACACACTTCAACCAGGATTGTGTTGTTGTCCAAGATGGTTACGCCAGTTCTGTGAGTATGGAACTCACTGCTGATGACGTCACTATTGGCAAAGAAGTCCAGCTGGGGAGATAAGAAAACTACTTCCTAGAAGCTGGGGAGATAAGAAAACTACTTCCTAGAAAATGCCTGTCTGCGATTACCATGTTCCTGTTTGTAATATATATGTTTACCTCGTATGCCGAGGTTCCTGGACTGGGTGAATAAAGGTTCTGTTTTATCCTATTCACTGAAATCGCATTGATAAGAGTCCGAATTCCCTATTGTATTCTGGTAGAGCTGTGTACACCATGAGGAGCGGTATTGAAATAAGCTGTACAGCTTGTTTACCAATCCTCATTCTTTGCTGAATAAACATATGTTTAAACCGTACACCATGAGAAACAGACTTCTGCTGGAGTCTGTGTAGTGGCTGAATTGGCCGCTATGATTGTATCAGAATGACATCACCTGGAGTTGAATGCGACAATACTATGTTATATTGTGTGTTCTCTATGTCATTATGTCGTGAATATATAGAATAAACCTCTTTTCTTTCACATTCCGGTAGACTAAAATTAATAGCATACGCACATTGCAAAACGATCCAACGCGTTACGGCAAAGCACTCTTTCTCAAGACGAATATAACCTAATTTGGTAAATGCCAATCTTTATGAACGTCGTCCCTCTTTTGCATTGCATAGCCATACACCATTCATCTGACACAAATTAAACGTCTAATTCCAACAAGTCGCCGATTGATCTGACATCTTCGACTTGAAATGAGCAGTCTATAGTTAGCAGAACAACGATCAAAGGCGCCGCTCTTACTTTATCCCTTAGTCTAGTCTGCTGCGACAGGGACTATTCCAAGTGAATCAAGTAGGCCTACATTAATATGTTATTGACTAGATAATAAATGATTGGCAGAACTATTGTACGTATATTTTCATATCTTTAAGAATGGAAAATTGGAAATCCCCAATGGATTCTTGAGACTCCTAAGGATTTTTAGAATATACGTGTATACTATTACTATTAAAATGTGTGGTACAATTCCGAATGCTTCAATGTACTAAGATTCGGATTATCTAGGTAAATTAAAACGTACGAGCTTGTGTCAATCGGTGTCATGTTTATATAATTAAGTTTTCTTCATTTCATTGATACTGAAAGATCAAGTTCTAAGCGGTTTAGTGTTTACCACGATGACCTTTCGTAAATGAGGCTACTAGCCAAGCAGATAGCTTCTGATGGAATCTTGTTAGCGCTTTTAAGATTAGTTAGACAGTCAAAACAAGCCTAATCATCGACTTAGACCAGTCCCGTGTTTTCATTGGTGAATGTAACAAGGAACGATAGCAAGGTATATATAGCAGTATTACCACGGGGGGATAAATCATTCATTCATTCAGACACGGGGCGCATCAAAACACATACAGTACAGGCCTCGTGACATCGATGTACACCTTATATTATTTGATCGGCTATTTATTCTGTTCCTAGTCACAATGAAATCACTTAATAATGTCCCAACCAGCCAGCTTCTCCAATGGCGATTCAATTATCGGATTCTGACCTTTCCAAGTTTAACATTTTAATTAAAATATACTTTTTATCTATTGTCTCAGGAAAGATTTGATTATTATTTACTGATACGATTTGTCATTTATGGATGTTTTAGAAAATCTTCATTGCGGGCATAGCTTTGCAATGTTCTGTACTTTCTAAGAATGATTCACTATCTTTCAACTACTCTATACTTAATAACACTGCATGAACTTTAGTCAGTAACTTTGAAACGTTGATGATTTTTCACACCCCGCATAGAAAAGAAGTATTAAAAGACATGGATTATTTTCAGTGACATGACCCAAATCTAAATATTATTGGAAAGTCTAACACAGATTCACAGTGTCCATGAGCGTGTATGCATAGTTCACTTCCGGTATATGCATATATGAGCGTGTATGCATAGTTCACTTCCGGTATATATTTCAGTTTGAAGTCAGCCTTCGATATACTTACTTTTAGCTGCATAAAATAAGTCAACCAGACGATTTCTCCGCTTAGAGGGCAAGGACTTGCAAACAAATTGAGGTAATTGTATCTTTTACCTAATAAAGTGTACGAATGACTGTTAAGGACAGGGCTTGGACGTGCTTTCTCTGTGTAAATGTAGTGTCAACATTGTAAACCTACGGACATCGCCAATAGCATGTACGACAAGACCTCTAAACCCCTACTTTCCATTCAGATTCCTTCCATTAGGTCACGTGACTGAACACGTTTAGTACGGTCTAAAAGACATCAGCTTGAAATACCAGAATATGTTGGTAGGTTATAAATAACGTTATTCTACGTTTACGTGTTGTGTAATGTAATAAAATACGAGTCCACTGAACTAGAATACATGTGGTTAGTGAGGAAGGCGGTTTTTGGAGTATGGCAACGAAATATTAGATACTTTGATCTTTAGCTAAAGCGGGTTAGAGGATGCTTGACAATACAGCATGCACTAACATGATGAGGATGACTGGACGCTCAGGCTGCCATGAAACATTCGTCTTCTCTGGCGTGGGAGGAGGACAAGTTGAAGTTAACGTTGGTGGAAAGAATAACTCTTCAAGTCAATTTATCACCGGATAATATTAGCCTAATAAAGAAGGTATTGACCGTTAAATTGCTAACTCAGTAACTGGGACATTCGGTGATCTAAAAGCAGATGTGCATGTCTCGTTGACCCTGGACTCCGCAGGAAAATCAAAACATAAGCAGCTAAAGAACCAATCAATATATTCTCGAGGTCAAAACATCTTCAAACTGTCGGCTCCCGTGCTTGAGTGTGGAGCACAGTTTCCATCTTTGCGAATTTAATAACTACTTTCGTTTTCTGTTTTCTAGGAAATTATGTTTGGTGGTACTTCAAATTTATGTTGCGACATACTTTCAAATAACTGTTCTGTTTCTTTTTCAAATACTAGTAGACTGGTTAGGAAAGTCTGAATAAGAAATCGGAGGAAGCACTCCGAAGAAGAACAATTAGAACATACATGTCTGTCTTTGATATTTGCCAGCATAGTTCTGCATGATATGGCTTGCTCTTCAGCGGAATGACATTATCATTTACCATCATAGGAGTTGTAAACACAATAATGTCAAGCGTGCTAGTCTATACGACGCAGGAAGGACTGAGCAGGACTATATGGGGGCTGTGATACATAAACTGCTAACAGTGATAGTTCTACGTCTTCAATACATCATCGTGCACAATGGATGTCGACAGCTGAAGTCGACACAGACGATCTATCGTAACTTTCAATAAATGTAATGTAAATATTTATATACATCTTACCAACGCATCTAATTTTTGTTAATTTCGTTTCTCACTGTCATGTCATTCCACGGTATGCACGCTGTGTTTGTATATTAAATTTATTTCTCATTCTGCGTGAATTTGCCATCTCAGTTGATGTTTTATTACTCGACATGTCAAATAGTAAACTGGATTAGGAAACAACCAACAAAACGCCATTTGAATTTCAATTAAAACTCCCGAGTCAGATTGCTACTTTCTTTACACATAGCAAGCTTTGAATTACAGGCGTAAACTTGCAGAATCTGATGAAGGTTGTTAAAACTAGATTTGACTTATATAAGAAAGGGTTGTTCAATTTACATACGTAATTCCGCCTTTGCACCTCTAAAAACCTTTTCATTGATTTACGGTAAAATAATTTCCGAGAATGTCCATTTTAGGATATAGCTAGGATCAAGTCGTGTGATCGCCTCAAAGTGGGCATCTTGCTTTGCACCTCGTTGTTTCTTAGGTATACACATATTGGATGTACATATCCCGTGTAGCTCTGTGGAAATGTCTCGTGGAGTTCTATATACTTTGAAGTTGTATTAAGCCTGTAGGTTATAGGTCACGAGACTACGAAAATACCAAGTCACATCCGGTTGATCGAGAAACCGTTACTGCATCTAATTCAATTGTCCGGACAGATAATTCAATAGGAAAATAAATGTTTTGACTATCTATATTCTCAGATGATGAAAGCTAATACGTTGTATATAGATTCTACTGATAGGTATTATTTTTATGTGAAAGGAGTCATTGAACCTGTCGGCGTCTAGTGGAAATATTGACTATTACCAACATATGTGTAACAATATAAGGTCTACTAGTAGATATATAACATATATAGGTCTACTAACCAGTAGGATATGCAAAATACATCGGTGGGGTACTTTTAAAAGGATACTATCACATGTTACGTTGTCGTTTTGAACTGAATTGGAGTTTCAAATGCAAAGTCCATGTACTTAGCATATAGATCTATAGTATCGATGTTATACCTCCAAATATATTTTCAAATCTTTAGGATAGGTAGACTTCCTTTGCAGTTTACATTTTCGGTAAAACCCGAATAATGTATTGTAAAACCTCAATTGTTTATAGTATAATAGACTTAATGCCCGTCTACACTATCAACATTTCGACAACATTTCGGCAACATTTCACCAACATTCGTAATCTGATACCGTGTGTCCCAAATGTTGATAGTGGTAGACGGGGCAAACAGTTCGGCAAAAAAAGGGCTTATATATATATATATACTAGTTTAATGTTTAAAAAGTTGTGTATCACCGCCAATGTAAGAATGTCAGACGCAATCACAAAGAAAACACGTAACATCACTAACAACATTATTAAATATTGGGGGTTCTCCCTTCAACCCGCGTTTGCCAATAGATGTATAACCTGAATTATCTTGTACATTTCTCACGTATTCAGTCGATGTAGATTATACTAAAGTGGTCCATTTCCTGACAAAACCGTCTACGGTGTGAGCATTTGAACGAGAGGGTGGAAATGTTGAAAACCAGATTTGTCATGGAAAATTAAATAACACTTACGCGGGGTCCCCCCTGCTGCCCTGTGAACAGCCTGTGTGCATTGATTACTTTCATGTCCGACATCAGTATTATTAATGCTAGTTTAGTAAAAGCATGCAATCAGATATGTATTATCGTTGTGGACTAAATTTGATGTACATATACAATTTTCAAATAAGTGTCGACTTTGTACCTCCAAAAAAAACTTCTTGCCTCTCTAGAATAGGAAAGGTTCGTGCACCCCTCTAATGGGTAAGTTAGTATTGAAAACAGATTACATTTTATCACAGCTCAAACAATTCATTTACTATGCTCACGTCTGTGTCGTGAATACACTAAGTTTTGATTGAATTAAGGTTTAACGTCGCGGCGGGAATATCTCACCCATAGGCGACGACGAATACATTAAGGGGAAATAACTATGATCCATGAATCATTGAACGAAGAATTCCCAGAAATAGTTTCGTTTCGTTTAATGTTAATATAATAACTTTTTAATTCGTTTACAGTTGGTCTTCATTACTTCAAACGACAGACAATAGGTCCCGATGGTTTCAACACCAATGACTGCCAATGTTCATGCTGGAGTTGGCCAGAACTATGATTACGAATACAGTAACAACTATGTCAAAGTATGCTGTATGTTGTACCCTGTTCGCCTACGCCAACTGTCATTTAAAATAGCTAAAGATTAACAAGGATTTTCACCAACGATGTATATTATAGAGCAGCGGCAGTGGTTCACGATACACTGAGTTGACGGAAATAGAAAACGTTGGCAGTCATTATTCAGGAATTAATTATATAGTCAGTAGTTTTGACAACACCGTTGGATGAGTGGCGCAAGAGATTACACGTGACAATTGGTAATAGGCCTATCAACCTGACAGGCTGTCCGTCACGTGTCGTGTTTCTAGCAGACACCTTACAAGTGAAGTGGAAAGATAAACTAGTCAAAAGCATCATTAAAACATGTCTTTGACAGTGTACACAAATGCGCTCACGTATACCACTTTCTAGTTACCATCAGTATATATAACGTCATCCTCGAAACGCAGGCCAGTATGACTACTATACATTTGACGGAGGTTATGACATCGTGTATTCATAATAGCCTGTGGTTCGAGGATGTAACATGTACTGCATTTCTATTGCTATCATGCCTCCAAAGTCCATAAGTTTTTAAGTAAACGAAGTTGGTTTGTAATATTACTTGAAAGTCAATGTCATACTCTGAGATGTTGATGATGGTGTTGGACTTAACTAGACAACTGCTAGGTATCTTAACGTATACACGTGTAAACTAGACAACTGCTAGGTATCTTAACGTATACATGTGTGGTGTGGCGGTTCCGTTGAGTTGCCAAGCAAAGAACAATGACATTTGTATGTGGGTTTGAAAAGACGCATTCATGAAGATCAACTTTCGATCAAAGTGTTTTGGTAAATTATTCGGGCAAGTACACTGTGTAGGCGAATTTGAAAAGTTGATTTCGTCATCGTTTGACGTTCTTTTCCGTAGCTTGTAAATGTAGATTCTATCCTGTCATTGAAAGATTTTAACTTCCGTTTTGAACATTACCTTGCGTACAATTGCAACTGTGTTTCGCCAACTGGATATCTTTGCTATAATTTGTTCTCGTCAGCGCAAATATACTGGAATAGTAAGGTCTTTGTAGCTGGTGATCAGTTACCCTCCGCTGCTAATGGTGCTCAAATCGTTGCTGTCTCATTTCGGTTGGCAACACTTTGAAATTGAAATAATTCAGCCTGTGTGATGGTACTCGTTATGTACAACTAGCCAGATGATATCAACCTCTGAACGTTTGCACACACGCAAAAATAATTTTAAATCACATAATAAAATCACATGGCCAATACTCTGAGATCGTATTCTACAAATCAATTACTATCTAATCTCGCTAGGGTCATTCAAAGTGGAGATAAAAGCAAGTTGGCACAACGATTTTAACTAAGGTGTTTAATAATTACTCTGCACCCAATACGGTGCAACAAGGTCTAATACATCGGCGACACTGGGGAACTCAGCGCTAGAACACATCCGGTATCATCCTCTCTCAAAGGATGTGTGTCCCTAACCCTCTCCCAGCTAGAATAGGCAAACTCACTGCTCATTAGGGTATTTCTGGTTGCCTTCAGCAGGGAGAGGGTTAATGTGGCCTGAGTCTTGGAACTAGTAGACTTAGTAGATAGCGTTCCATTTACGCCTTCGTGAAGCTCGGATTTGTGCTTCTAAACTTTGATTCATCGGTTGCAGGAAATTGATGTGTCTTCGTCAGTGCGGGTCAAGGGTCATTAACGAGGGTCAATGGTCGAATTGAGCTGCCAGAACCCGCGGCATGTAATTCTCTTTCGATAGATGAAGTCACGGCACGTGCTTATGTAACATCCGTGTATCTCTTGAGGCAGTTATTTACATATGTTTTCATTTCCTAAAGTTTATCACGCTAGATTGGCTGAAGTGCTGGGGGTGAAACATATTTATTATACAGCAAAATGTATAGCCAGCATTCTCAACCTTTATATAATCGTATGCTAGATACTGATCAGTATTGACAATAAGACACACAAACAATAAAAGGGAATGACTTTCGAGATTTTCCTCATAAGCAGTTACCAGCTGGTTACCCGGGTGTGGTCATTTCTTTGCTCCGTAGAGCAAGGTGGTGTTTCATTGACAGTCTTGGACGCACATTCTGGACAGGGGGCTGCTCCTTTCTAGCTGTTCGGTCTGTACTTTCTGGCCGGCACATGCGCAGTTACACTGTGCGG
>JAUTBZ010137255.1:0-13268 GCA_032361785.1 Lepetodrilus galriftensis | reverse complement strand
CCGCTATTTATCTTGTCTTTGATGCATCACTTTTCTAAGAAGGCGCAAACATTAGAGTTATGTCCCTTTGCATCATATATAGAGACCGTTGGCCGTATTTGATGTAAACCCGACTCTAAAAGAGTCGCAGAGGGGTTGCAGTGAATATTTGTCAAACACACAGAGGTGGAAAGCTTGTTGGAAGTACAAACATGATTGTGTGTATGTCAAGTCAATGTACTTTGCAGTTATAGCTAAGATCTAGCCTTTAAATAAACATGTACTTGTATCGGAGATATATGTGCATGGTATCTTCTTACATTAGACTACATATACCAATGCACCTAGCAGACCGGTATACTAGTATTAGCATAGCTTTGCATTTATTACCACTTGTCTGCATATCGTGTCGAAAAAACACAATACCATGATGAAAGTGTTTGCATTAAAACATGCTTCTCCATAAAGTAGTAATACTAGTATTTTCCCTCTCTGGTAGTTACGTCCCTTGTGATGATTCCTTCTTAATAAAGGCCCATCAATTCGTGACATACTCGGTCCGTTCTCGTCGTAGAGAATGTGGAATGTTTAATCGCAATACCGTGCATCTTATTCTCTGCGTGTAAAATCTGTTCGGTCGATCAGCATCAAGTAGATGTGTCGGATGTATGTGCAGCATGGTGGGTTTGGGTGAATCAGAAAGCCGAGAAATTGAGATAATCGTGGTAGCTTAGGGCTGTAGGGGCTCTGGAAATTCAATCACCGTGAAAGTTGCAGCCAAGTGACACTGGAATCGCCTTGGAGGGAACTTGTGTAGGAGAAACTCGTGTCAAGACCAACATTCTAGCTTAAACTTACATTGCGTATTCCCGTGTAGATGGTACGTACAGAATATTTTATTTCGATTAGCTTTGTTCAAACCAGATTGACGTTTACTAGGGGGGGAAACTCTGTTCACAGTACGTCTTGTGAAGTCTTGGAGAAAAGCATTTGCAAAGTGTGGAATACAACTGAACGCGTGATATGAGAATAGTTCTTGGAGGAAAACGGTATAGAAGAGAGTCCCGAAACTAAGGATAGTATGCTCCGAGATGAGTAACTTCTGACAAATTGGTTTTTAAAAACAAAACAAAAGGAACCCAACCCTTTCAAAGATGTCTACAAGTAGCGAACCTTCATTATGTGTGATGTTATTCCTTTTTGGACTTTGGGTATTTGGCGTCTGTTCAGGGTCCATCGTCAAAGCGACCACGTGTATCTACGAGAACGTGACTTATACAGCACGTGAGACGTTCAAGCCCGACCACTGTACGTTCTGCAGGTGCCCTCGGTGGGGTGGGGAGGTCACGTGCTCGATCACAGACTGCAAGTGGGAGCCCCACTGTCGGCTCCGTGACGTAAGTGATCCCTCCGCGTGCTGTCCGCGATGTCTGGAGTTCGGATGTATCCACAGCGACGGGAAGGTCTACCCAAAGGGAGCTCAAGTGTCCAAGAGCGTGTGCAGTACGTGCTACTGCCCGGAATCGGGAGGTCGCACGTTATGTGCCGTCAAACGGTGCCCCCATGTGCGTTGCGTGGACCACGTGACTAGAGACGGATCTTGCTGCCCAGTATGTCCTAACGGTAGGCCTAGGATGTATTTCCCAAAACATTTTATGAATGTCTCGCCAAGAAAAGTAATGTTCTAATTCGAATACCAACTGAAACTAATTCCCCATTTCAGTTACATAGGTCCTACTTCCTACTTTCGATATATATAGGTATATCGAAAGTAGGAAGTCGGGTCTATATATAGGTCTTACTTTGTACTTTCGATATGTGTCGGTAGGCTAGCCACTTCAGTTTGGTTTCTGATTATATTGACTCTGCTTCCTGTATGCTAATATTTATGTTAAATGTTATTTCATTTTCTTTCTTATTACTAACCATTTTTTAATGTATTAGCCTATTTATTACTTTCGTTTTCAGGCTCTAACTGCCAATATAATGGAACTCTGATTCCAGTTGGTCAATTGATGGAAATGGGAAATCAAAGATGTCGCTGCCATCGACTGAAACTGTCAAGTGGGACAACTCTGTTTGCCTCTTGCCGGAAAAAGATTTATTGGACTGAACGGACCAATTCGAGTCATGCGTAAATATGGTATATACGGTGGCTTCAATGATAAACTTATTCTTTCATTCTCGTCATCCACATTTTGCTTTTTCAATGTTTTCCTAAATGTTTTATTTGGCTTTGTTTGATAGCCGATCGCATATAGTCAAACAAATATTTCATAGAATAAAAAGTTTACAGAAATAAATCAAGATTTTAGTTTGCTATTATGCAAATCTACAGTATGTTTTCCTAGAGTCTGCAACATAAAGAACAACAAAACACTTCATAATATAAAAGTATTTGTATTAGGTACAAACTTGGGACAAATATAAAACGACATTCTATGAATAAGCGCAATATACACAATGTACACATTTCTCGTTTTACAGGTTAAAAGCAAAGACATTGCACACTCTTCTAACTAGTCAGAGATAGTATAGGAATACCAGCCAACGCTGGCAGGTTTACTGCAACATCCAGCGCTACGGATGTTGCAGGTTTCCTTCTGCATTAAACTCACAAGCCGTGATATAAGTGAAAGAAACTTTGAAAGCGATTCCAATCCGAATTTTAAAATAATAACAACAAAAACATTAACGTTATAATAATTATATTCCGAGCATTATGATGCTAAAAGACATGGGTTCTAATGGACACAAGTTATTACCAATATTGAATTAATGTGATACCTATTTGCACTAATGATATATTTCTATAAATTACTTTACATACTTTCTATCGGAATGTGATCAAGTGTAGATGAAAATGCACACTCCCAAAAAAAGCAACTGATAAAGCTAATATTGTAAAAACACTATACCTGCGAGAATCTTGGTTATTGGCCAACGCGATACTGTGAGACAACCGAATAAATGCATTTACATCTGTACCGCATACTCGTATCGTATACTATAGTATTGCATTTTCGAATGTTAAAAAGATCCATCAACCGTGTGTGTGTGTGTGTGTGTGTGTGTGTGTGTGTGTGTGTGTGTGTGTGTCTGTGTGTGTGTGTGTCTGTATATCTGTGTCAGCGTGTGCCTATGTATCTGTGAATATACGAATATTTTCTGAACTGTTGTGAGCGATATTATTTGTATTTATCAGGAAAATTAACTAATTCCTTAACTCCATAATTACTTAGTTAATCGTAAAACATGTTAGTAAATCTTAAATCATATTAAATGAGACGTAAAATCAGTGCTTCATTTAACTCGCAGCCATAATTTCAACTACAGCTTGCCAGTGTAGACAAACATAGATACGACAGCTCTGCAGGTTTTTAGTATCAAGCAGGTGCTTGAAGTGCGTGTGCTCATGTAAATATTTACTCGTTGAATTCGCGCATACACATACTAGGCCTATGGGTGTTGCATCTTTGTTTCGTCTGAAAGTATCACATATATGCCTATATCATTGACGGACTGCAGCCAGTAAATATGAGAATACCAAGTGCAACAGGGCGATATATATGTTACGATTACTGAACATAATGCAGTTGTGGGTATATATCATCATTATATGAATACACAAAGCTGTCATGTCTTATGAGAATTAATAAATATACAGAAATGTGAAAAAAATATGGAGATTATAAAAAGCGGAAGTGATGTCATGAATTGCGCTGATCCGGCTCTGATCGTAATCGTTGACGCCATTGTTGGATCAATCCGCACGGAACCACCTGGAATGATAAATAATTCGCAAAACTTTATATATTAATATTAATTAATTATACTGTTATAATTATAATGTAATATATATAATATAATTATAATTATAATTATAATATATACTGTATCAGAATCGCATTAGAGACTAGAAGTAGGGGTCCAGGGTTTCCAGATCGTCGTACTAATTAGTATATTTACCCTTGCTTAAAAAAAAGGAACGAATTATTCCTACCCCGAAAAATTGTGCATGAGCAATTTATGTGACTCCTTTTTAACGAAGACACCAGTAACAATAATTCATGGGGCATAGAAGCCCCAGATTCACACACACACAAAATAATAAAGGTTCTGTTCTGTGTTGTGTTCTGGTACTTACCTAACGTGAAGTACTTAGTCGGCGTCTTCTTGCCGTCTCCACCAGGGCTGACGGCGGCTATTCTAAGAGCGTACAGCACTCCCTTGTCAAGACGTTCCAACGTTGCCGTGTTGACGATTCCGTCGGTCTCGTAGATGTCGGCGGATCGGTAATCTTCGCTCGCAGGCCAATAGTATAGCTGTGTAATATACGCCCAGTTAAAGGATTTTTATTATGTGCATGTTGTCTGTTCCCTGGACCCGGGCTTGTAGTCTATTCCCCGGACCTGGACCCAATTCCCGGCAATTTGATTGACTCACGTGGTTAGTGTTAATAACATAATGTGTGCATATTTTGGGTCACGTGAGCCAATTATATCCACGTGGTTGGTATTAATTTTGGATCACGTGAGCCAATTATAATATTGCTGGACCGGGAATTGGGTCTGGGTCCGGTGAACACACCACAAGTCCGGGGAATATAGTTCACCTTTTCGTTAGTCTGTCTTGATACTTTCAGTTTTTAGTGGTTTTATTTTATTATATATTTGTTTAATCAAATTACTTTTTTACTTTTTTAAAGATTGATTTTTAACACTGAATATGCAAAAAGCACTGTATGTTGACTACTCGACCATTCTTACACAGAAGAATAGCCAGGCCCCGAAATTATTTAACTTTTTTATTTAGTACGATGTCATGCTCAATTCAAAGTTGTATTCACAAATCCCAAATGTGAGCTTGGCCATGAAATCATACTCAATAAGTTTGGCAATATGTCGGGATCTGGTAATTTAAACAGCGTAAGAAATGTGTCCAAAATGGAATCGTTCCCATGCTATAAATGTAAATATTTCTCTAGTGAAAATCACCCTAATGTATTATTGTATTCATGCGCGCTGTCAAAATCTTGTCGGACCTCTTTTTGTGTGTTTTGCATTGGAGTTTAGAGCCGCTTTCAAGATTATTTCACTTATGTCACGACTTGTCAGTTTAGGGCAGGAAGAAACAATTAGTATATGTACAGTAGTGCTAAATGTTGCAGACAACCCTTTTAGCACCTCTTCTTCCTTGGGTCTACTCTTACCTTGAAGTTTGTGACGCTGTCTTCGTCTATCGTAGTGCTGATACCCCTCCACCAGATGTTCACGCTGTTAGACCCATGCGAGGAGACCCTCACTTCTTCGGGGTACAGTAGGGGTGCTGGAACAGACCAAGTTGTAGGCTATTAAAGGCACAAGGAGTGTGTTTTTTGTTTAACATACCCGCATCAAATTAAAAATATACCTCCAACAGAGAATTTAAAACCTACCATTGAGTATCTTTAAAAAAAACTAACTTTGGAAAATCGAAGTATTTTCTAGAATGAAGTGAGTGCCTATTAATGTTTTCCTAAATGTATTCAAAGGTAGGTTGTTATAATTTATTTCAGCCTAGACTCTTTCCAGAAAAATAGATTTGAACACAAACTATATAGTATTCTATCACATTTAATACTACAACTTGAATAATCAGGAATGAAGGAATACAACTCTAATACATCTCGGTGCTACAGACAACATACACTACTCTATGATGAGAGATAGAGTGGTCCTGTAAGAACTGGGGTGGAGTGTGTGTGTGTGGGTGGGGGTGTGGGTGTGGGTGGGGGTGGGGGGGTTGGTTGGTTAACAGGCAAAGTATGTGATATAGGCATATAACGGATGCAAACCAAAACGGTACAACACCATCACCAAAACGATGCCACACCAAAACGGCACTAATCAAAAGAATATAATTACACTGTACACTGTCTTCATACAAACTACCTTGTAGACTATTTCGTAGAAATATTTCGATTTTTAATGATTTTGAATTCTTTTGAAAAAGTGATGTCAAAATCATTAAAAATCTAAACAAAATCTACGAAACGTCGTTGACAAGGACTACATACAAACTATCAACGGTAGGTGCCTTTGATCATCTTTATGCTCGACCATACACAGTGACTGACGACAACTATTACACGTTAAACCCACCAAAGTGAAGGGTTTCTTGAGTGTAGGCTTCCATCCTTGGTCCGAGTCCGGCCGAGTTGTACACCTGCACGTCCATCCACGTCCACCCGTTCTCGTCCAGCCCGATGATGATGCCCTCGGACGCCTGACCGGGGATACGAGTGAACTGCCGCCAGTCGTTGGGGTCGCTACCGTCGTTAGGCCAGTAGTTGATCTTAATAGAACAATGAAAGTGGTTGGTTTGTCTACATATTTTTGTTGTTGTTGTTATTATTATTATTTAGTGGTGGTGATGGTGGTGGTGGTGGTGGTGGTAGTAGTATTGGTTATCAATACTTATTATCATTATCATCCCCGGCATCACCACATTTCTAACGATATATTTATCATAATTATCTTCATCAACATCATCACCTCCATCACCACAATCGTCATCATCATCATCATCATATTCTTCACTATAATTTGACATATAATCTATCGATATTAACAAGGTAAAATATGCACATCTGTACCTTTAAATTATATATAGTTATTTAAAGGTACAATTATATATAATTATATATAGTTATTATACAGGTTTCATCTCGCACTCATTCCGCAACCATCAGATAACAATAGCATTACGCCTCTCCGTGCTGGAGGCAATCAGAGATGCCCTAGATAGCAGTGTCTGTGTCTAATCCAGCAGGGAATGGGTTAACTAACGCACTGTTCCTACCTGGTACCCCTTAACGCGGCCCTTCATAAACTCCCTGTTGTCCGGAACTGGATCCCACCACACTTGCAAACAAGTCCCGTTTACACCGTCAGACCCGATATTGGTCGGAACTGCAACCGGTACTGAAATATAGCAAGTAACATAGTAATACAATACTGGCCTGTATACATCCTCAAGACCAGTTTACACCGTCAGGCCCGATATTATAGTCGGGACTCCAATCGGTACTGAAATAGAGCATGTATTATAGGAATTTAGTACTGGCTCGTTTACACCGTTGGTCTGGATAAAAAGTAATTGACACTGAAGTATAGACGCAATATGTTAGTAATAGCCCGTTTACACCCTCACCTGCTGTGCTGTTTATTCTCAATACGTATTTTTGCGTTTATTAATAATGTCCTTTCTTATACTTACAGCCTTCTGCTGAAAATACGATTTCAATGGTGGAGTTCGGTCCGTCTCCCCTGTCGTTGAATGCTTGAACTTTGACCTCGTACTCCAGATAGTAGTTTTCATCCCCTACTAGTGTCACGTGTGTATCCTGGTTACCAGTCTCCACACCCTGGTGCGATCATAATTAATGTAATAGTAATTATAGCAAGAAAGTAACAAACACATGAATTTTGATACTATGTATAGTTCCCCGTATACAGTTTCTTATATATTAATTTATACCACAATAGCATGAGTTTTACGTTGATTATGGAAAAAAATCCGACATTAAAATTATATTGAAAATTCGATAATATTTAAATGCGCATGCGTAGAATGACTTACGTATTGCCAAACTCCATCCTTTCCGTCCTTGAGTCGGAAGTAGATGTGATAGCCAATTCCTGGTCCGCCATGGTCGGCTGGGGGCATGCTCTACACAACATCACAGAAGCATAATATACAGTATACTACAACGTGCATGTCATTAACGGTAAAGGTACCTTTCATAATTGTATAACTAACCAATATTTAAATATAGATATTGATAAATTAGACTACCCCAGTGATTATGACGTTAACAGTAGAAATAGTAACTGTTATCCGACGCCAAAACAACGGTTAGGTATCGGTATCGGTATCGGTATCGAAATAAAGGTTTCGCAACATTACAGTTACCATTACGGATACGGTTAGGTCATCAGTTTGTGCGTAGTATTTGACGTCAGAGACTCTCTCGACGTGTAGTTTCTCGTTTGTGGCCCTCCCGGGCAACCCGGACAGTCAGAAATGGGTAACCATACGTATCCGTAATGGTAACCGTAGTGTTGCGAAACCTAAGTTCAAGCTCAGCATCGTTGCATTATTTCGGATAGTATTATTTTGATTTACTTTAAAATGTTAAAATATTTATATCAGAAAATTGTCGATCGTCAGCGAAAGATGACAAAATGTTAAAATGAGGGATTGCTGAAGATTGTTTTGGAACTGTTCAATGATGTACTCACGTCCCATGCCATTGTGAGGTCCCCCACACTCCCTCCTCCCCCTCGCACGTTGTCCGGGGCCTTGTGGGGAGGGGCTGTCTGGGTCTGGATATAAGCTGAAAATGTTCAGGCCATTACTGAACAATATTCCTCTAGATTATGAAAGTTACGAAACGTTTTGAATACCAATAATGCTCAGGCTCCAATCTAAGTTTTTTTATGGGGATTTGAGGACAAAACTTTGAGATGCGCATGAAATTGTACTCAAAATATACTGCCGACAAAAAGAATAAGTGAACGCATTAGTAGTTATCGTTGGCATGTACTGTTACAACATAATGGCATTGCATCTGAACACAACATCTCAACACAATATTTACATTTCACATGGTGTTCTTGGGTCCTGGTATATTCCTTTCTCTACATACTTCGTTAAACGTCTGTCTGTTGCTATGTGACCCTATTGCTGCCGCAATTCGTTTACAGTTGATATGAATAAAAGCTAGGTGGCATTACAAGATGTTGTGAAATTCGAGTCTTGGTATTTCTGTATATGCTTCGTTAAGCGTATGTTGATTTATTACCCCCCCCTTTTCTGCCGTTATGCGTAACAGTTTCTATGAATTACTACTTGAGGGAAATAGGTGACTTTACAAATGTATTGAAACTTGAGTCTGGTACCGGTATGTGTATTAATCTCCATGCTTTCGTAAACGTATGAATATTTTTTGATTAGATTTCTATCTTGGGTAACAGTTTGTAAGACATATTGAACGAAGTAAAGGTGAGAAGAATTCGCCGGATTTATTATAAGAACTATTGTTGCTAGATCACTGGAGTGTTAGTAATTCGTCAAACACTCATACATGATGACACGAATACCCTCGTTTGCTAATTTCATCACGCGACCGTCACCCTAGAGTTGGTCGACTGATTGAAACGAATACGCTCTTAGTGTACAACTTCCTTCTCAACTCTCTGGGAGGTATACATTGCATTGGAAGACATACTCACGTGAGGGCAGGCTGGGATCGCCAAGTCCGAAGTGATTCAGAGCTCTGACACGAAATCTGTATGCAGTACCGGGTTTGAGCCCGTCGATGTCCGCCCAGCGTTTGTTCTCGACGTCACTGGTGTCGATAGTCATTGCTTGTGGTATGTCTGTGCATAGAAAGCATCTCGTAGTAGGCTCGTGTTAGATCCGGTCATCGTGTCATGCATAAACCTAGCTTTGAAGACAGGTATTGGCTACAGCGAGGTGGATGACACAATTAACAATATAGCTTACGTCTGTAAAGGATACGAATACCAACCGTATGTTATGATATATCTTGGTGTGAGAGAGATGCTCTCAATGGAGGGATGGGGGAGATGAAAGATAGAGAGGGAGGTAGAGGAGAAGGAGATGGTGGAGGTAGAGGATAGATATGGAGGGAGGGAGAGGAGAGAGAGATGGTGGAGGTAGAGGAGAAATAGGGAGGTAGAGGATAGATATGGAGGGAGGTAGAGGAGAAGGAGACGGTGGAGGTAGAGGAGAGAGGGAGGTAGAGGAGAGAGGGAGGTAGAGGAGAGATAGGGAGGGAGGTAGAGGAGAAGGAGATGGTGGAGGTAGAGGAGAGATAGGGAGGGAGGGAGAGGAGAGAGAGGTTGAGGTAGAGGAGGGGGAGCGAGATCGGAGGGAGAGAGAGGGAGGTAGCGAGAGGAGACAGAGGGGAGGGAGAGGAGAGAGATGGAGAGCGGAGAGAGAAAGAGAGGTTGGGAGAGAGAGGGAGGCAGGAAAATTATTATCCTTGGTCTGCCAACACCAGACTGTGCTCACAAATCTATATAAGCAAGTATTCAAAACTTACGCACATAAAGTGGTAATTATACCTGTATTTATGGCACTAGAAAACAAGCTATATAATCCATATGCAATTTGGATTATGTTATATGGACGTACTTTCTACGATCCTGTTCCACCGAGGCTCAAAGTTGGTTGCTGCCTCTATGACGTAGTACATTATGGGGCTCCCCCTTTCTGAGCCCTCTGACCACTTGACTCGTATAGAGTGTGTCGTCACAGACCCCGCGTCAATAAACACACCTGCCGGCTCTCCCGGGGGCCCTGTATGGGTGGGAGCAAAATCAGTTTGAAAGAGTCACTTACACTTTCATGAATAACTCTCTTGCAATAGAGTATAAGTGGTTTCAACCGCAATAATACGAGACTACTTAAAAGTGTGTTTAATATGATGAACTAATAATGAATGCTAGCATGATTACGAACGTCTTGCAAGTCTATGCCTACTCGAAATTATCTTTAATTTATTTATTTATCTCTGTTAATGTATCTTTTCAAGTAGCACAGTGAATGAGTAAATATGGACACGTTTAGTATGATATTACTTTATTTGATTACAGTACATAACATAAATTTCCCTACTAGACCTCTTAAACAAAACAATGTATTATGAGTACAAATTACTGTAGTATCTCTACTACATGAACAGAGTAATCCCCCTTACCTATGACGGTGAGAACCGCTGAAGCGCTGTCTTCCTCAAGAGTGGTTTCGGCGGTACATCGGTAAACTCCGGCGTTCCAGAAACCAGCCTGCCGGACGTACAGCCCTGATTGGTGGACATCTGTGATCTGGAAATGCAACCGCGAGAAAGGTCAACTTAACAATACCAAATATAACTATATAAAGAACTACATCTGATATATAATAAAAATATATTTTGAAATTCCCTAAGAAACAAACATTACATATCAATAGCAGCTAGAGTAGTATGGATGTAGTTGTTTCTATCATCATCCGAACTCGATATGTTGAAAGTAGTTCCTACACTGTACATTGGGTGTATACATTATATTACCCTCAGTCTTATTAAATCGTTTGGCACACACGTTGTATGTAGTCGTTTCCTACATTACCCACACTTAATATATACGTTCGATGTAGTCGTTTCCTACATTACCCACACTTATATAAGTTGGATGTAGTCATTTCCTACAATACCCACACTTAATATACCTTGGATGTAGTCGTTTCATACAATACCCACATTTAATATACGTTGGATGTAGTCGTTGCCTACATTACCCATAGTTATACGTATGGTATGCACATGTATTATATGTTGGATGTAATATTTTCCTACATTACCCACACTTAATATACGTTGGATGTAGTCGTTTTTCACATACCGGCACAAAGTGAGTGTCGTCCTCGAGGTTGATGGGTTTTCCATTGAACGTCCACACGTAGATGGTGTCCATGATGGGGTCGAAGGAGGCTTGGCAGTAGAAGAAGGCCGTCTGGTTGACAATCACTCGGGTGTTACTCGGCGCATTCGTTATGACTGTCTCTCCTGGTATCAAAATAAAGTGTCTTGTTTCACAGTACATGAAATCAAAATATCATCATTGTATTTTAACCTGATAAAAAAAAAAAAAATTAGTGTCTTTTGTATTATTTTGGTTTGTTTGTTAATGAGTGTTTATTTGTTTGTTATTTGGTCCATTTGTTAGTGTTAGTATTAATACCTGTGCTCTCCGCTACAAAACGACATAAACTCATAAAGTTTGGAATTAAGGTAGAGTTGGGCCATTATTTCCAGGAGAGCACTTGCTGATTATAGTAAGTATATTTTTATAATTCCCCCTTAACGGACCATACTACTCGTTCATCACCCCTCATGATAACATGAACTAGTATAAATACTGACTGCTGATTGAAAGCTTAGTAGAGCTTGATGCCTCTCCATTGTCATTGGTTGCCGTGCACATATACGTCCCCTCGTCAGACATCTGTATGTGTGTGATCAGGAGAAAGCCGTTGCGCAACTTCCGGTAATGGCTGCTTTCCGGAAGTTGGGCGCCATTTTTGAACCACGTGATCTGTGGTTGGGGAGCTCCTTCCGGCTCGCACATGATCGTCAGGTTGCCCTGCAGTGCGGCTTTGCTATAACGAGGGAGCGGGTGCTTGTGCAACGTTGGTTTGAATGCTGTGGATGAAATACAACATATTTGCTGCGTGTTATATAGCAGGTAAAGGTAGAAATAAAACTACATGCCAAATTATATTAACCTATTAAACTTAAATCCGAATCTTAATTCCTATATCAGACGGTTTCTTGTATTAGTAATTTTACTGGATAAATATAGGAAGAATTAAAACTGGTATTTTATTTTAATGAGTTTGAAAATATTTCTTCATCGCAATTTAACTGGTTAAATATATGGACTAATAATACTGGTATTTTTATTTTAATGAGTTTTAGTGATTCATATTCCCCTTCCTTCACAATTCACAGATATATTAATATACTTAATACTATTAACTTTAGGCATCCCTTTACTCTATGGTATGGTAAGGTATCCAGTCATTTTCACCGTGAATAAAATATGTTGTGTGATGTCCCTATGTATACTGGGAATTGTTTGCCATAATGATGTTACCAACTTTTTTTAAAAGAATTTATTTTTACAAATTAAAAAAATATATTTTCAAACACTACTGTACACAGATGTTTGTAAATAATGTTCAAACACTAAGTAAAGCTATTCACATGACAGACGTAGGACTCACACAAGACGCGGAGTTGTCCGGAGCTCAGAGTCTCCCCGTGTGTGTTCTTGGCCGAGCATTGATACATGCCGTTGTGTTTGTCGGGGTTGAGCTTGAGAATGGTGAGGGTGGTTCCCGTGATGAGCACGTCCCCTGGGACAGGCTTCATCACCTCCCCGTCACGATACCACGTGTACAGAGGGGCGGGGTTGCCGCTAGCCACACACCGCCACGTCAGCTGAGAGTTGATGTCGACGTCCTGGTTCTGAAGAGGCATGATGAAGTAGGGTTTGGCTGGAAGAGAAAGCGGTTTTGATGGTAAATATATAGCAGGTGGTATTCTTTACTGGACCTGGTGGTATTCTGTATTGGATCTGTAATGTGTGTGTGTTTGGCAAGAGAGAGAGAGAGAGAGAGAGAGAGAGAGAGAGAGAGAGAGAGAGAGAGAGAGAGAGAGAGAGAGAGAGAGA
>JAUTBZ010137244.1:0-13268 GCA_032361785.1 Lepetodrilus galriftensis | reverse complement strand
GATTTAGATTCATTTTCAAATTTCTTTCACTTGTACCGACGGCAAGACCATAGTATTAAATTACAAGACCATAGTGCTTTCCACTATTAGACCATAGCATCTCACACTATTAGAGCATAGCATGAGATGCTAGGTTTCTAAGAATCTGGGCACCCTTTCACAAAACTCTTGTATTCCCTGCAAGACCATAGTGCTCAACTACAAGACCATATTGCTCTTGACTATGAGACCATATTGCTCTTCACTATGAGACCATAGCACTCTCCACTATTAGTGCTCTCCACTGAGACCATTGTTTTTCTTTAAATTGTGGTTTAGAGCCACTTTCAAGATTGTTTTCACCTATATCATGGCTTGTCAGTTTAGAGGAGGAAACCCGCAACATCCATAGCACTGAATGTTGCAGTAAACCTGCAAGCACCAGCTGGCACCGACAGACCAAGGATGTGGCTCTTGTAGTGATTGGCAAGAAATATAGATATGACAGTGCTATGGTATCTATGTGGATCAGTGTTTTCCTGCTAATCAGCCATAGGCAATTTGCCGATTTATTTTTCATATGTCTGAAATGGCACGTTTAAAATACATATATTATTACCAAAATGTTCTAAACTCTTTTACTCAGTTTTAGTCATTCGGGACAATTGTCTGAAACAAAATTTATTGCAGCTAAATCACTGTGGATACAAGAGCTTCATGTTTTGTTGTTTTTGTTTTTTTTAATTGGGGTTTAAAGTCGCTTTCTAGAATCTTTCACTAATATCATGACTTGTCAGTTTAGGGCAGGAGGAAACCCGCGACATCCGTAGCGCTGAATGTTGCAGTATTTATGTCACAGCGGGAGTAATTTTATCATACCAAATTCCAATTATAATGGTTGTCTTGCCATTAGTATTACCAATTTCCGCATTATAGAATTGTATATGATATGGTTGAAAGAGCAGGCAATTTATTTTCTAAATTCACGTCAATCATTGTGTCATTTACGTAAATTACAATAATTAACAACAGGAAATGCTTGCGTACTGAAACTGCATCTTTGTGTCCAGAGAAAGTGCTGATGAACTCGAGAGTCTGCGGATCCCAGATATGAATCAGATTGTTCTTGTCTCCCGAGGCCTGAAAAATAACATTAATATCTTCAGTTGGGATTTAGAGCCTCTTTCAAGATTCTTTCACTTATAGTTATGGCTTGTCATATTCGAGCAGGCGGAGACCTGCAACATATTGAATGATGCAACAAACCTTACCAAATATTTCCCGTCCGTAGTTATGGCGAGACATAATATATGTGCATTGTGTCTGACTTGAGATTTGTCGGCTTCTTTCTTTCCTCCCATGATTGTGTGAACCTTCTTTCCCGTCTCAATACACCCTGGAATCATAACTCTGCAAATACAGCTCCCACAAAAGTGTGCACACACAGAATAAATATTCCAGTGAAGATATCGAAATAACAAGTTCATAACTTGGCATATTGCAGACAGCATAATATCACCTTTCTCCCATCAAAGTTGAAACTACATCTGTATCCATGGTAATAAGGACAGTAAGTCTCGTCTGGGTCATTTCCGGTGATAGGAAAAATTTCTACGGTTGCTATGAATGATATCTTAATTGTGATGTTTTCATGTGAGGTTACAATGGGATATCGTCAATGTGTAGCGCATTTAGGTGTTTGACCGGTTTATGTCACCGGATATTGAATGAATCTCGGGCTATCTTGTGTCAACCTACGGTCCATATTAAATACTTACACTTCACAAGAGAGCAGTCTTTACTGCCACTAAATATATATTTGGAATCAGGGGAGATAACTGTGCATGTCAGTGGCAACCTGTGTCCACGGAGCTCTCGTATGTCGGATGCTTCAGGATAGATTATCTGCAAAATAGAAACGTAAAGATGTGGTAAATGGTTTCAAAATTTACAAAAACATAATAATGATCAACTGAAAAGGTCAACAGCTTTATTCTATATTGAAAACAGTAGGGGCGACTATCAAGGCCAATTCTACTATTGCAATAGTATTGCGAAAGTTGAAAACACTATTGCGATAGTATTGCAATAGTTGTGCTAGTACTATTGCGATGTTTTTTTTTTTAATGTCTTTTGAAGATAGCCAATTATTTGTAATATAGTGGCTAATGTACATATAACTGGTATTTAGTGAATAAAATGCAAGACAATAGTGCGTTGCTATCATTTGATTTAATCCTAAAATCAAAATCTTGTTAAACAAACATTTCTCTGACGCCCATTTTCATTAAACTTTGTGAAATTCATAAAATACCCACTCTGCTCGAGTATTTTCAACTAATTTGGTCTTAGTGTTTAAAAATAGTACAATATCGAAACTATCATTGCTATCAGGCCACTCACTATCGCAATGCATCGTTACACCCCTAGTCACAAGTAACAAGAAATTCCTTGGATTGTCTGTCTACTCAGGATTTTATAAGCTGGTAAGAAAGTTAAATGCGATTTTAGATAAAGGAAGCTTGACATCACTAAAGTTACTGTATGGATTATCACAAGTGTTAGGTGCGGTATCTTATGTTTATTCAGAGTTAGCGGTGTTCAACTGATCCTCATGCACGGAGAGGATCTAGTCCTGCTCATCCTGGTCTAAGTATTGTGTCAGGTGTGTGGAGATGGGTGGCCATTATGACCATGAATGTGATACTCATCTATTGTATCCCAAAGTGGGAAGTAAATTCTATAAAAACACTGGAATATTTTAAAACTAGACAATAAAGAAAATGCTGTACACATGGGTGAAAGTTGATAATTTTCAAAAATCTGAAAAGAATTGCTGGGGACCAGGAGACAAAAACGACGTTTCGAGACCCGTAAACAAATGGAAGGTCCAACATATGCTTCAAAACTTTCAACCATGTGTAATTTCAGTATATCTGTACCAAAATAAAATAAAACTTGATAAATGAAAATTATCTTTCATAAAAAAAAAATGAAAATACCATTTGTTATGTGTATCTCGATGTCTGCGAGCTCAATCTTCTCACAACATTTTCAAAATAAATATTTACACGCATGTACCCGGTAGTACAATATGACTAGATCCGTCCTCAGTGACATCCCCTTTCCCTTCAAAATGCCATCTACGGGAGTCCCAGTTTCTAGATGTAAGATACATTAGTGTCAATGTCACAATGTCTTCAAACTTTGCTTTGTCAGCACAAACTGATTTGAGCAACTGACGCGTGTCACAACCGCAGTCATATTATCTACACACTTCCTGTCAATATGATCAGGATCCTGTACAAGTGGTGTCGTCTGCTACATGCCGTGTCATAGGAATGATAGGAATCAATGTCTTGCTGCGATGCTGTTGAGATTCTGCTTCTGTACACAACACGTTCGCAGCTAGCCGTCGCTGGTGTCTGGTGTGGTGATGATCATCTTGCCCACCTGAACACACAGCTAGCCGTCGCTGGTGTCTGGTGTGGTGATGATCATCTTGTCCACCTGAACACACAGCTGCTGGAAGATGTAGCTTTCCACGAACTTCTGACAGGCGTGGCGCGTGACCTTTGGACAGCCGTGGAACTTGACGGTCTCCAGCTGTGAGCAAGCCTTGAGGAAGTGGAAGACGTGGTCCGTGACCTGTAGACAGCCCGACAGGTCCAAGTGCTTCAGTCTCTTGGTCAGCGGACTGTCCTGGCTGGTGAGTGTCACCACGGCGGCGTTGGTCAACTGGACGCAGTAGCTGAGATTGAGGTACTCCATGTTGGGCAGATACTGGATGATCAGCTCCATTGACTGGTCCGTCACCTCAGTTCCTGACATGGACAGAGTGGCGACCTTGTGCAAGCGGCTGACGACCTTGAGAGCCGGCTTTCTGTCCACTGGAGGGAGGACAAGGTCGCGGAAGGAATCCTCGCTGACTCCCACTGCCCAGTTGAGAGTGAGAGACTGAAGTAGAGGACACGAGGACGAGCACAGACCACCGATAGTTCCCCACGAGATGTACGACAGGTCAAGGTCGTGTAATTGCGGCAAGCGAGCAATGAGCCATGACAATTGTTTGGGCGTCATCACAGTTTGAGCCAAGATGAGTGTCTCTGGCTGTCTGCGCACAATGCCCACTAGGTGGCTCTGTCGTATGGTCTTCTGGCGCAGGTCAATCTGCTTCCACAAAGAGCGATGAATGCACCACCGATTCCAAGTCCTGCACACACACAAACACCTGGCAAGGTCTGACATGTCCAACTTTACAAATACAAGCATCCACAACCTTCGTGACAACACGTGACTTGCACCAGATTCTAGCTGCACAGTTTCAGGGGGTGGGGCTATCGGAGCAGGCCGCACCACGTACCTGTCCAGTAACACCCGCAGCTCTCTGTCACACACCGCGCCGTCACTCCGTCTGGCCTGCGCCCCAGAGAACCCTGGGATATCATCAGGGCTCTGACCTTCACCTCTGTCCTGACCTGACCCCTCGTTTGACCGGTCTCTGTTCGAGCTCTTTCCTTTGGGAGATTTGTTCTGTTGACCACTCGACCCTTGACCTCCGCCGTGATAACCTCGTTTCCGTGGCGACGACTGCAGCACACCAATGCCTCGCTCACGTCGCTGGTGCATAATGCGGGGGCGGAGCTTGGAGCTGGACACGGGAAATCTAAGCAGTCGATTGGACAAGAGGCTCTGTAATGACAAGGAAGAGGCGTTGGTGTGCGAGCTACAGATCAACATCAATACACCACAATACACCACAATACACAATCCATGTCGGAGGTCAAAGGTCAAGATTGGTCTCTTCTCTACTGGTGAAGGTACCGGTACTGAATATTTGAGAATAGAATTCAGATCGACAAGAATCTGTAAGAATTGGAAAGCATGCATTCAACATGGTCGCCCTTCCCTGACGGTGTTGACTACGGAAATCATCCTTTGAAATAAACACAAAACAAAATGATAAAATGATGTGTTTATTACTAAATGAACGTGTGAGATGAGGACACAACTATCTACACTACATATCCACCAGTCAATTACCAAAAGCTGGTTTAACATTTTATGGATGTACAGATCTTTTTAAAAATAAAATTAACTTTTCCTAATTTAACGAAGTTATTATAACTTATAATGATTTTCAACAATAGTTTAAAATTTAACGATTTATTAAAATATTTAGTTTGCTACTCTACTACAGATACGATCAGTGTTAATATAGGCCATATCTGGATGTTTTCATAGAACTACTACCAAAATATGAAAACAATGAAACAAGTTGTGCTCTTCTTTAACACGTGCTGCCATTTGAATATAGTTTGAAAAACAACCATGAAGGAAACAAATGATAGAAACATAGTCAGACATACTGTAAATCATGAAATTAACGTGAGCAGAATATTAATGCGAAAAATGCGACCTCCGTATTGTTGCATTTAATTGCTGCACGTTAAAGGTAAGACGGGTGAACAAACATGAACCCCTCGTTCAGATTTTATTGGTGTCACATTTAAGTCTAAAATCTAGAGGTCGCATTAAATTAGTGACGCATTGATTTCGTGTTTTACAGTAGTCAGACAGAGTCAGACAAGCATTGTAGCTCACAGCTACTGGTTTTATATATACATGTATATAAAAAAATAAATACCAGATTAATATCAAGCTCATAAAATGTGTGGAACTCACACAAGGAAAAGAGGTTTGTAGTGTTTCACATAGTAATCTGTTACCATTGCTGACATCTCGTGACTAGTTTATGGGGAAATGTAATTGACATATCGGTCATTCTCGCACCCCAAGGGTACTATATTCCATTTCACTTTATGATATGAAACGGAACAACGTATCCCTGTGGTACGAGGATGCTATCAGTAAGATCATGTTGAAAAGAAATGTACTTGGTATTATTATATATTATAATTAAAAAAACATCCCATGCAAATCACACCTAAGAAGAATGTAACATATTCAGAATTATATAATAAATCTTATGAAATTCACATGCAAGAAAAATTAAATATATTTAGAATAAAATGGAAAATCTAGTTTGAGGTAGATTTCGGGCTAATCGTTGTTACTGTGTCTCATAGTACACTATTCTGTGTCTCATAGTACATCACTGTCTCATAGTACACTATTCTGTGTTTCATACAATACACCTAAACTGGTTTGGGATTGGGATTTGGGCAAGACTCAAACAAAGATATAAATTAACTAGACTATGACAGGTACAACACAACAGTGGAATCAAGCAGGTAATCACTAACTATGCACAGCTAGAAATCTCTGAATATTGTCCCTTTAAACACCCCATACATCATCATTAATCAAGGGGAGACAACCGCTAGGAACCACAAGCAGGAATAATAAATTAGAGGTAATAAACGAAGTTATTGATATTTGGAGAAGATACAAGATCTATACTTGAACTTGTAGATATTGGAGCGAGAGAAATGGAATGACGTACAAGGGAGGACAATGGAATACCATATGGGACATACTACATGAAGATGAACATAGATATCTTGTCTTTTCTATCAGTTCCCTATTATTACAGTTTCATTTCAAACTATAAATGCACTCGTGTACCTAAATCAGATAGAAAAGTAGTTTGAAAATGGGCAAAATACAAAAATATAATGTACATAATTAGTTAATTACACATTGGGAAAGGGAGTCGATGACATTATGAACATATTAACAATGGAGGACCTTCGTGGTGCTGCCAACAAATAAATCTGAAAACCTCTGGGACTTTGACCTGAAGTCAACACGGCGATGAGTATTCTGTACATGTATTATGTGATACGGCGGATACTGGGATAGATTGGCAGGTGCTACATGGATGTACAGACTAATCTAATTATATACATAACTAAATATTAATAGGTGGTACCTTTGTGATTTTCCTTCATAGAAGAATATCAATGATCAATGTGGTGTAAAAATGTGATAGTAGAACTATGACTGCAAGTGGTTAGATACCTATCAATGTTAACCATTGGTTAGATGCCTACAATTGAGCGAATATGGAGTTTAATGTTGCTGCGAGATGCCTACAAATGTTACCCATTGATTAGATACCTAAAAATATTACCTAGCCATACGGTGAGCCAGTCAATATGGAGTTTAATGTCGCTGCGGGAATCTTTTACCCATTTGTGACTACTAGCCATACAGTTCTGGGACTCTAGATGAACTTCTATTGTAAGTTGTAACAGAGTTTCTATTTGACAGCACTTGGTGGGGTGAGAGAGTTCCGAGTGCATCACTGACAACTCCACATGTAGGTAATCTATATAGGAGGTCTGGCAGTATGCTTTAGGTTATCAGCTATCTACAACTTTGAAAGAAACAGTATCACGTGGAGAAACATTTGACAATTTGGAACGTGTTTAGATTTACATCATAATATTCATAACATATTTCAAACCATAAATAGGAAGGCTTCATATGATTACTTGAACCATAGCTTATATACATAGGGTGCGTTTGAGAAGGCGACACTAGCATCGGGTTGAGCATGCGCAGTTAATGTAACTCACCTTGGCCGGCAAGGTGTGCCGGGTGCCATTTGAGTTACTTCCGGCGGCTAGACAACGATCTGCAGCATTCTATTTAGAAATCCTCATGCATCGAGTACTCGACAACGCCCTTATTTATGCATGCGCAAAGCTGCGTACGCCGGCACAGTAATCGAGCAGCTCTGTTCTTGTCGACCCGACCCTAGTGTCGCCTTCTCAAACGCACCCCTAGATACATCATTGTTTTCATAAAGCTGCATGTCAACATGCTAATGACATTTAATAAGAAGTAACTGATTTAGACAATGATATGATATTATATGATAATGTTTGAAACAGTTGATGCTCTATTATTTATGAAGTGATAATGTATATAATGAGACACAAATATGTCAGTATTATAGGCATTTAAAAAAATGAAAACTGGACGTGAAATCGGGAAATAAAATCATTTTCAATGACAACTTGTGAGAAAAAAACACACTGTAGGATAGGCAAAATCTGCTGCAATGTATTTGTACGTGGCCTCCTGAAGGCAAGTATTGGGTGATGTTACACGATGACAGCTGATGATATGATACGATGATATGATAACAGCTGATGATATGATATGATAACAGCTGACGATATGATGACAGCTGATATGATGACAAGTGATATCAATGTTAATGACAATACACACGAATCAATCAAGATAACGGCGGGGCATCACTACCTCTCGTCGTGGACGTTTTCGGCTGGCAGCATCCAGGACGTCGTCCTCGTCGCTGGTGTCGACCATGGCTCGCTTGGCCGGCGCGGCGGTCAGATCTGAGGATGGCTTGGGGATCACTGTAGCTCTCATCTGTGGCAGCACCCTCTGAACACAGCAACAACAACTGACATCTCAAACCAGAGCTCAATGCGATTCAGTAAGTTTTAATTATTTAAATACGCTTTCTGATAGGCTCATATGGATCTAGTAGGGCGTATGGATCTAGTGTATGTATTCATTGCACCCTAGGTTCAACAAGATCTGAGTACCATTCCACTGAACGATCGTAGTGCTACGAGAGTGCTAACTCCGATATGTTGACGCAGAGTTACAATACTCGTAGTGCTATGATTGGAACGGGGCAGATGATCACAGATCTACTACAGCTAGATGACTCCCTCCTGTGTTACTAAGGCTAACTAGACACGTGACTCACTAACTGGACAAGAGTACAAGTCACTAACTGGACAAGAGTACAAGTCACTAACTGGACAAGGGTACAAGTCACTAACTGGACATGTGTACAAGTCACTAACTGGACATGTGTACAAGTCACTAACTGGACATGTGTACAAGTCACTAACTGGACAAGAGTACAAGTCACTAACTGGACATGAGTACAAGTCACTAACTGGACAAGAGTACAAGTCACTAACTGGACAAGAGTACAAGTCACTAACTGGACAAGAGTACAAGTGTACAAGTCACTAACTGGACATGTGTACAAGTCACCCACTAACCTTCATAGCGGCAGCAGAGTTCAGCTGTCGCGTGTGTTTCAGCTTGTCCCTCTTGAGCGGCCTGCGACGTGTTGGGTGCGCGTCTACGACAGCCGTCGTCATATTCCTTTCCACTTTAATCACTTTAGGAGCAGAAGCAGATGACTGTTTGATCTTCGGGTTCGTTTCCTTGGAGATGACCCTCTTGCCCTCGACAGCTTTGACCGGTGTGACATTGTTGTTCTTCTCCTCATCAGGCGTGTCAATCTCAACTTTGACCTCAACTTCATCCATACTGCTGACTGAAGAACGTCTGCCATCCATGGCTTTCGATTGGCCGACTAGTTTGGGACTTTTACCCTGGAATAGACAGAGTAAGTGAATATGAAGTTATCTACCATTACATGAAAGAGTTATCTGCCATAGGAGCTGTAAGTGTGTCATGTCTATTTATAGAATTTCGAATAATTTCATATGAAAGTAGAATTTACGGTGATAGGCAAACAGAAGTATTAGGCCTTAGGTTGACTAAAATTCCAGAGAAAATCTTAATACTCCATTACAAAGGATCGTGTCCTTAAATTTCTGTTTGATTCAGAGATGAATTATGTTGTTCAGCATGGTTCACAGGGAATAAATCAGGATGCAACGTAAGGTACGTAAAAAATACAACAGCCATGCACATTTCACCTACATGCTTATCATCAAAATTAGTAAACTGGATACATCTAAAAATAGAATTTGCTCCACATACACCTCCTATTGTGTACTACCTACAGATGACAGAATTATCTACCATGGCGTACTACCTACAGATGACAGAGTTATCTACAATGGCGTACTACCTACAGATGACTGAGAGTTATCTACCATGGCATGTCCGTGTTTCCCATATTGGCAGCACTTTCCACACTCCCAGCTGTTGGGCAGATCCTCGTTGACGATGCCGTGGTGCTCGAGATCGGGGTGTCTCTGGGCCAGACAGGCGGAGTGCACGATGTCCCAGCAGACGCTGCACTCCATCACGGTGATCTCCTGCTCCTCCGCGCTGTCCTCACTGCTCACCTTGCCCTCCTTCTCGCAGATCGTACACGTCACGTTCAAGGGCAGCACAGGCTGGAAGGAAATGTACATACATCAAAACAGGAAGCCGTGACAGATAAAACAGGAAGCTGTGACAGATAAAACAGGAAGCTGTGACAGATAAAACAGGAAGCTGTGACAGATAAAACAGGAAGCCGTGACAGATAACAGGAAGCTGTGACAGATAAAACAGGAAGCTGTGACAGATAAAACAGTGGCCATTACTGGTTGGAAGGCAATAGATTTGTATGAAATTAAAATTAAAGGGGAAAATAATTCCTGAAAATTCCTGACAGATATTTAAACTGTATGTGCATTTTTCCATTGGTACTAGTACTTGAAAACTTAAATGGAGTAAGCACTACAGTGAGACTAGAAGTGGTAATATACACAGGAAGATAGTGTGGCCACTGACCGCCATGCACTTCCGGCTGATACACGACTGCTTCATGCGTCCAGGCCCGCCAAACTTTCGCATGTCTTTACAGAAGTTGCACTCGCCACAGTCCGAGCGTGTGCAGGGCTCGCATTTCTTGCAGCGAGTGCGTCGCCGTCGGTTACCAGCCGCCACTTTGCTGGAGCCGGATCCCGACTTGGTCTTGCCGGAGCTGCCCACGTACATGGTGGTGCGCACTTTCCTCCTCTTCTTGGACGTCTCCGGCACCCAGCACGTGGGCTCCCCACACACTGCGGCCTCCGCGTCGTCATGCTGGTGGTCCTCCAGGAGTTGCTGAAAGAAAAAGAAAAAAATGTTTAAAATCATTCTAGATACACGTTAACACACAGCCTCTAAATACACATCTAAACGTGACCTTTAATTGCATGCCTAAACAATGGAAATTGCAGAAGCAATATTACTTGTATTTAGAAGACCAGATACTATGTCTAAACAATGAAAATTACAATTATTATATTGCATGTAATTATAGGTTACAGGGATGGAAATTAACACTAGCCCAGGGATCGAAATTAACACTAGTCCTCTAGCCCGAGTCATTTCTCTCAATGCTAAAGGTATCCTAAGGACTAGTAGAAATTCATAACATTTGTTATTTGTATCAATATTCGTGCTAGTAAGTTTAAAGCTAGTTTCGATCGCTGCTAGCCCGGGCCATTTCTCCCAATGCTAAAGGTATCCTAAGGGATAGTAGTAGAAATTAATAACATTTGTTATTTGTATCACCATTCGGGCGAGTAAGGTTTAAAGTTAGTTTCTATCTCTGGACCGTTAGCTGATCACAGAGTAGAAGACAAATTGATGATCAGATACTATGCCTAAAGAATGAAAAATATGACATTGGATGTAATTATAAGTTAACTGATCACATTGCAGAATGCAGCGTGTTGTCACCCCTCAGTGAACAGCGGCCTCCTACCTTCATCTCCTGCAAGACGGCGTCTGGATCCATCAGGTCCTTGGGGACGCCCCTCTTGTTGAGCGGCAGAGCCTCCACTTTCTCCAGGAGGTGCGCGAGTCCGTCCAGCTCGTACTGGGTCAGGTTGACCCACTTCCTGGACACGGTCTTCTTGTCAGTCTCACTGTTCTCATAGAAGTCCGACAACACCTTCCCTCCCTCCGAGTTCACGGAGTCTGTGGAGGACTTCCGCGCCACTCGCATAGGCTTGGGGGACTCCTCATCACTTGGAGACTCCTTCACACTGTAGTCTATTCGTGTCAGAGGGATGGTGATGCTTTTGGACAGTTTTTGTTCATCCTCCCCCTCTGTTTTTAACGGCGAGTGTTCGTCTGGATTTCTTGACGGGGGTCTGGAGTCTGGATTGCGTGACGGGGGTCGGGAGTCTGGATTGCGTGACGGGGGTCGGGAGTCGTCGCTGGCGAAATACGACTCCGGAGAGTCTGGTGGCTCGTCAAGGTCAACTTTGTCAGGTTTCTTCAGGAAGGACTTCTTCCCAACACACTCCAGATAGCGAGCCAGTACGTACCACATCATCTCACTGTAGAACGGATAGCGGAACTTGTGTGGCACCTGCAGACAACCAACAGCAGTGGTGAGAAAGCAGTAACAAAAATAACTAAAATCTTGGATAGGTAATACAATTGATAAATATAGTTCACTGTACACATTATTTAAACTTGTCCTGACCATATTATTTTTTTTGTTTTTCTTCCCCATCAGCTCTGATTCTCTAGTGAGTCAATATGGAGTTTAACGTCGCTGCGGGAATCTTTCACCCATTTGCGACGATCATCTAACTTATTGTCCGTAGCTTATCCAAGCATGTCAGTACATGCTACACAGTTGAGGCTATACAACTGACAGTTCTACCAATGCCAGGTTGCTATATATACACAAGTCCACCTACTCGTGTTTTCTCCTCCACCTCCGCCACTCTCAGCTGCTGCACAATGTTGAAGCTGTGAAGGAAGTTTCCTCCAAACACCAGAGAGTCCTTAGGTGTGTACACAGCGTGGATCCATGCTGGAACAACATACGTAATGGATGAACAACACATACAACACACATGACTGATGAACACATACGACACATTGCAGGGTGCAACACTCCAGACACCTCCAGCTGCCAGTCTCAGTGCCGACATGATGTGTGGAGAGCAGAGGTGCCAAGTCTCCAAATTTATCGGGAGATCTCCAGAAAATTTTGCAAAATTAAATCATTTTCCCAATTTCCCTCTTTTGATTTGCAATCTCCCACAAAAGCATCATTTTATCTTGTTTATTTCTTTTTATGCATATTTTTCGGATAAATATTTTTATTGAAAAAGGCAGGAAATCACGTATTTAGCAGTCAGTCCAAATTATTTCCAGGGGGGCATGCCCCCGGACCGCACTAGCTAGTAGATTACTTGGTTGCTTTGCAACCTCGGGCAAGGCTTTGCAGGTATTTCTCCCTCTTTTCACATACTGTAATAGGGAGATCTCCCTCATCACACTCCATCCAACTTGGTACCTCTGAAAGAGGCTTCATACCAGTACTGACATCATCAAAATGCTTGAAATCACCAAATGCACAAAGACATAAACATGTCAAAATATACCATGTCTGATGCCAGTGTTGAAAGGATGCATACTACTGGGCTACCCGATGACAGTGTTGGGCTACCTGACGACAGTGTTGGGCTACCCGATGACAGTGTTGGGCTACCCGATGACAGTGTTGGGCTACCCGATGAGAGTGTTGGGCTTGACAGTGTTGGGCTACCCGATGACAGTGTTGGGCTACCCGATGA
>JAUTBZ010137233.1:0-13270 GCA_032361785.1 Lepetodrilus galriftensis | reverse complement strand
ATTTGCTGACGCAGTTAATGCAGCCGGAACCTCGGGATACTGTAATTTATGCATATATGACACTATTCCGTCAACGTTCATGTGAAACTTGTTTTGTTTATTTAAACGATAATTTGCCGTAATTATCAAAATCAACGGTGGGCATATCAGTTACTAACTTTACCTACCCATTCATTAACGAATTGTAATTAAGCCTGAACAGAAAACCCTATTTGTTAGTTGAAATAATAAACTCTATCTAATGACGTATTCATATTCACAATTAATTATTTATGAAACGAAATATTACCCGAAAAATATTTGTTTAAAAGTGAGCATAGTCTACGATGATATGCACACCTCACGTTTCTTTTGTAGCTTAGTATATTCTTCTAAAAAAATGTTCTAGTCCAATAGTTCTCGTTATTTGTTGTTGGTGTTGGGGGTTTATAGCGACTTTGGAGATTATTTCACTCATATGACAGATTACCAGTTTACAGCTGCAGAGTAGGACGAAAACTGCATCAATTAGCGTTGCAGTATACTTGTCAGAATCAACCTAGCAATATTGCAGAGGAGTAGTATCGCGAGCATTGATCTGCCAGGATGGGATTTGAACACAGGGTTTTAACCTAAGTCTATTGTTCACTATATTAACTCAAAATACAGATTCTCCATAATTTAAACATTATTAGTGAAATTGACAACATAAATCTACAAATCAGCCCTATGAGCACGTTCAAATAAATATTAGACAATAACAAACAATGCATGCAAATAGGAGCTTAAGAAGAAGACATTGATTATTATACCTGAAAGTATGTACAATCGATTTGTCTACAGATATATATTAGACAATAGGCTACATGTTCTGCACATCAATATTTATATTTCTTCTTCATGTTTTGATAAATTAATACAACAAAACAAAAAGATTGAAAACCAGTTGGACATACAGAAAATAGCCCAATAATATTCATGCAGACAAATCAAATGTATCACACATTCAGGTAAAATATGTTTGACCACAAAATATGTTGACAAACTGTAACATATAGGGCTTTACATAGAACTCTAAACCCAAATCCACCTCCACCCCACCCCAATATACTATTTTAAAAAAAAATTCAAAATGAGTGTGGCAACAAAAGAAAAGCGAGTATTACCTTGACGGGACCAGATTTTGGGCACAAATAAATAGACAGGAGTACTATAGGGAGGAGAAGGACAACGACGTATACGGCCCACAGCCAGGGACGCTGGTCAGCCGCTGTCTTCACAGTGTTCCACAAGCCCTGCGTAATGCCACAAATTTACATCCAGGAATACAACACAAAACATGCACAACGCAAGCACAGGCTCAAGTTTTACCCTGACCGACCAACCAACGATGCTCATCTCAAAGAACTGGCAAACTATTAAATTCACGCATGTACGATTTAAGAAATCACGATTTCCCGTTCCGTTCTTGTGCACAACTTTGTTTGGGGAGGTCAGAGTCAAAGTGTGAGCCTGTGTCTGACAACAACAACCTAAACCGTGCAACATGGAGGTCGAGCACGGCTCTTACCTTGGACACGCAGCAATAAGCTATAACTAGGACTAAGGGCAGCACTATGACTACTATAAACACTGCCCATAGCCACGGACGCTCATTGGTCATCTTTTTTATAGTGTCTACTATGCCATGCTGAAATTAAACGTAGCAGCAGTTTCAACATTTTGTCGCATTATTAACTTATGTTCGAGTAGTGAAATACTACTTTTACTCCTATTAAAACTTCACGGAGGGAATCTTTCACCCATTTGCAATGAAACTCCTATCAGTGATCAGCTATTATTATAGTGAGGGATTGCACAGCATGGCACACAATTAAAATATCTAAAGTGAAAACTGCATGGAAGGCAGGTAATGTATTGCTGCAATACAATTCAATCGTATTACAGCATTAACATGAAACTGCTTAAAAAATCTCAAATTTTAATATGTTGATCTTATAATGCCGTGGTCAAATCAAGTCTGATAACAAGAGTGAGTAATGAATATGGAGTTTAATGTTGCTGCGGGAATCTTTCACCCATTTGCGACGACCGATAACAATAAAAGTGGACCAAATTTTTGTTGGCTGTAGCATTGCAACCTGATACCAGTGTTCAGAAAATCAGACCCAGACAAACAGATCATTGGAGGTTTGTTTGTCATTGCCTGACTTTAGGCCGGGAGCTTTTCCGAGTTTTGATGGAAGGACGAGGAGCTTTCAAAGCTGCTGGTCCTTTTAACCAGAATGTATTTGAGATTTCTTTTCAACGATATCATTATCATGCTCGCTGTGACCACGCCTCTAAGATGTTATCTTAATACAGAATCTAAAACACGCTCATCAAATTGTTATTTTTCTTTTTCTTTATCAATTACATAGATGAAGCAACTATAGGTAACATGGAATCAATACAGATTAGGTTCACGTTCTCACCCCTGATGATGCAGATGCTTTCTCTTCTATATTTTTCCGCACCCATGTCTGTTCAGCATAGTGCTCAGCAATGCTTCGGTCGTCGGTCAGCAGGAAATTGTCAAACAAAATACCATCTGTCATAGACCACAGCTCCAGCCCGACTGCATCCTATAGAAAACACGAGGCGCACACCATTACAAAACATCTATTCTAACACTAATATTATATAATCTATGATTCAGGAATGGCAACAGAGAATGTGTTTAACAGCCGATTTCAAAATTCTTTCACTATATGCAGTTCGAAATAGAGCCCGTCCGCACACCTGCAGACTGGTACAGTTTTAGCCTTGCAAGCCCACATGTCGTCTTATTTTTTGTTTGTTTTTTAAGCTGTATATAATCGATCACTGACCAACATATGTGAGGACTGGTAACTTCTCAGACTTATCAGCCCTCATGTCTGGCAGTGAAATTACTGGAGTTTTATACACTGCTATATCACAGCTTGTTAGTTTAGGGCAGGATGAAACCTGCAACATCTGTAGCATTGAATGTCGCAGTAAATCTACCAGCACCAGCTGGTACTGACAAGACCAAGGATGATATTTGCCTTGCCGATCTACAGACAACACATACTTTCAATATCGCATCAGAAAAGTAACTTTCACGAACACCGATGCCAGGCTCACAGAACATGATATGAAGTAATTAAAGTAATATTGAAAATAACTGTACTGAAATAACAAGCAATACTTACAATGGCTGTCATTTTAAATGGCTGCAAATCCTCAAAATAGTTGGGATTGGCGATGATTTGTGGTTTCCAGATCCCCTGCAAGAACAAAATAGATTTATTTAACATTTATCTATTACTTTAAGTCTCTGCAGAAATATGTGACCCATATAAATGCGACGACAATCACTGTTCTACAGGGAATAGATGTTTGCCACCAGCAGGGATAGGGTTAACACTGTGCACTGACCTTATAGTTAGGGTTGTCAATCATCGCTGCGCTCCATTTACCCTTGTACAGGGTGTTCTTGATTGTCTCAGGCTTCCACTCGCCACAACCAGGTGCCTCCTTACAGTTGGGGTTGTCTGAAACCAGTACACCAATATACATTAGCCAGTGAGCGAGCGAATTTGTACAACTGCAGTGGAAATATGTCACACATAAGCAACCATTTAAAAGATAAACGATACCACACATCAACAACGTATACAAATACTCGATAATAAAAATATGAAAAGACTACTTCCAATAGACCCTTGCTTGAATGAAATGTACACGAACAATGCCATGTCAGATCCACTCATATTAATTTGACAAAGCTTGTATAGTGGTGTTAAGCTGCAATGCCCACAACTTGGGGTGCAGCTGGCACAGAATACTGACCTACAAGAGGAGCCTCCCACTCGCCGTCCATATCATCATCCCTGAAAACAAAATGACAGTCGCAGACTAAATAACGATATTTTCAAGAACTTGCATTTACGAAACTGTCTTGGGAGATAAATAAATGGTAGAGCACATTTTTAACAATGTCATATATATACATACATGTAAAAAACAGCACAAGTATGATTCATAGTACAAATATCTTAGTAAATTTGTGACAATGACCCCATCAGCATTGAATACAAGTGATTATCGCGAGCCTATATGCACGTGCAAAGCTGTCAAAACGGAACAACTGCGTTCATATTGACTGAACTGGACAAAATCCCAAGTAAAAAGGCAGAGTGAAATTGCTGGTAAACCCACCCACCCCACAAAGGGTCATTTGAATTTGTCGTAGCAATAACAGTGCATCACTTAATATCGCTTTGCCCAAGTGGTTAGATTTATCTTTAAATAACATATAGGTTACAAGCATTAATGCCACGTGTTTGGACAGCATAAACTGCCCAAGTGTGCTGGCAGCATTGTATATTTTCTTACCAATCCTCGGGTTTGTCGGCTGCGGGGTCGGGCACAAGTAGAGGTTCGTCTTCCAGCCAACCGTCGGGCTGCACCGCGCTGGAGTCTGGGACAAACTCGGGCTCAGTCTCGTCCCTGCAACACGGAACAAAACTTGCAGAACTCTGCTCACATCTCTCTGATGAATGAATGAATGGATTAGTGCTTTGCAATTCGCAAAGACAATGCAGAAAATCACTATACTTGGCCAGTTATTACTTAGGTGTCATTATCTCGCCTGAAAGAGGCTTGACGATGTGGGGACAAAAATACATATTTTCTAAATTTAGATGTTACATCTTGCAAGTCTCACTTTCTCTCGTTCTACCATCCTCTAGAGTCCTTTGTGTACCAATTCTTTAAGTTGTGGGGATATAATAATGCATGAGCAATGACAAAGTGGGTTTCTCCTACACACACTTCTGAGGACGATAACAAATACTTACCAATCTTCAGGCTTGATTGCATCTGGGTCTGAGATTCTAAAGAGAAAAAACATTCAGCAATTATTTCTACCTTCCTTTTTCAACAATCCAATTGATCCTGTTGGAAAGGTAACACTGGTACCCGGGTACCAGAGAATATTATTTAAACTAGGGACCTTTAATATCGAATGATCTACCACTGCTATAACAATCGACCCAATACATTACGGGCCTGCTCCTTTCTAGCTGTAATTTCTGTACTTTCTGTCCGACCGACGCATGCGCAGTTACACCGTGCAGTGTTGATCCTTGGTAACTGCGCTCGTCGGACAGAAAGTACAGAAATTACAGCTAAAAAGGAGTAGGCCTTAAGTAATTCTAAAACATAATCTGTCTGGAATAATTAAATGTTCATCTAATAACAAGAAACCACACTTTTAGTAAGAAAGGAAATCAAAACAAAAATCAGGTTGTGACACGTACTTTTCTTTATCGTCCCAGTCTGAGGGCTTCCTGTCATCGGGGTCTTCGATTTCCTTCGGCGGATTAACAGGTGGGCTGAAAGTCATCAGTATTTATTGTTAACCAGATTAACGTTATACGTCATGATATTGAGCGAGTGAAAATGGAGTTTAACGTCGCTGCGGGAATCTTTCACCCATTTGCGACGAACATCACGATAGATCCAAACAAATATAACTTCAATATATGCACTACATTGGTGATTAATCATGTCATTGCGCATGGGTGAAATATTCTCTCCCTTTTGTTTGAGGTTTCTTTCATTATGATAATTATATCACTGCCTGTTTAACCCTCTCCATGCTGAAGGCAACCGGAGATGCTCTAAAGGGCAGTACTTGTGCTTAATCCAGCAGGGAGGGGGTTAAAGCAGAAGGGAACTCACAAATATCTTTAGTGCTGGTGCAGAACAATAATTATAACTGCATTTATACAGTACAGACAGCTCATGTTATTAATATCGCATCAGAGACGTATATTTCGCGAACATTGATGCCGGGTTTCCGGAATGGGATTGGAACCCGGTCCTTTTTCTCCAACAACCAACCTGTTCTACCATTGCCCTACAACCTTTACTGAATAGTTAATACACACCTGACATCTTCCAGTAGATTTCCCTTATTCACAACCGCATTATCAACCAGAAACTCAAAGGTGTTGTCTGGGTTCACAACTAGAAATAATAAGGGAATGTTGTATTAAATTTACATTCATATGGCCTTAAATTTCAACGATTAAATCCACCAAGGGACAGCTTTTTAGCCATTTTTGGAAGGATGACACACTTAAAAAGTTATTAGTCATACTGAATACTTACTCAATGTATACAAATGGAATTTTTTGTCTGAAAAGAAGCTTTCAATAGTCGCGGAGGGTTTCTTGGCATGTTTTTCCTGAAAATAAACATAAGATATTTTTAATTTCAATACATTACTCTCAAAATAAATTATCACAAAAGCAGAATAAGAATTATCAAATTCATCTAAAAAATGACACATTCAAATGTTCCATGTACTGGTATGAAAATATATTGTTATTGAAATTTGAAGCTTAGTATTAATCTTTATGTCAACTTGAACTTACCTCAAATTCTCCGGTCTTGAGATTCTGGTGACGGAAGATGAAGTGAAGCTGGAAAGACGAACAAATAACATGTAGAGAAAAAAAATACAAATAATATGTGTCCTTTCAACTTTCTCCCTGTTAGATTAAATCAGTCATTTCACTGTACGGCATCTGCAGTTGACTTCAGCAGTACAACAGTTAATGGTACACCGTAATGTGATCTATCCTTACCTTATTATCAAGCCCACACTTATCAGGACCAAACATGATAGTGTATGGAGTCTTGTCATGGAAGGCTTTCTGAAATTGTATGCATAAAATTATATAATAAATAAAATAAAAAATCTGTTTTAAATTCTATTCTCGAAACGTTCTTACAATCTTATTCGCCTAAGAACGTGCATAGCATTTTCATAGCCCTATTGCAAGAACATTTCGAAAACAGCCCTACAGTAAATTTACAAAAGGTACTTATCAATTCAAATAAGAAGTTTAATTACAGCTAAACAGAACTTTAGAGTGTACAGTTTTCTCAAAATGAAAATGTATTACCGACACTCTTATTGCAAAGCAGTCAAACATTCCAATAAAAACTGTTAATATCAATTTTGTTATTGCCCATGAATTGCACGTAAATTGCCCATGAATTGCACATATATTGCCCATGTAAATAGGCAGCAGAGTCCAGTCTCACAGAAATGAATGAATGAATTATTGTTTTACGTCACGGCGGGAATCTTTCACCCATAAGTGACGACTCAAACAGAAAGATTGTAGCACAACGAAAGTCGTAACTTCTATACATTGCTGTAAAATCGTTCTGTGGAACAGAGTGGCACCAGGTCAACACAAAAATTACAATGATTACTCGAGCATGGATGCACTACATAATTATCTCCCTTTCACAAGACCATTAACTTCTCTCGCATCGAATACACATTTTCTAAATCCTTCATAAAACTGCTGCCAATACTTACTAAATCCATTGATTTAGATTGTTTTGATAACAGCTTGACATAGGCTCCGCCGCAATCGATACCATTCTGGAAACGAACCTCATACCTAGAAAGGAAAATAAATAATAATTTTAAACTGATTCTAGATGTGAATTGTTGCCTTTATTTTTATTTTCCCTCATATACTGATTGAGTGAGTGAGTGAATTATTGTCTTGTATCACAGTAGATATATGTCACCTTCGCGTGACAAACCCTCAAATACACAATTCCACTCTCAAACATTTTTTTTAACAATAAAAAATACTTACTGTACTACGAGAGGTTTGTCTTTGAACTCAAAGGTTTTATCCAGCTTGGCAGAAATAGCATGATGTTTGGCACGAGACTGAAATATAGGGAGAACGGTTGTCAAAACAGCTCCAGCAATGTGGCAATAATACATAATAAAAAATAAAATGTCACAATGGGATATTGTCAGCCGTCGGTCGACGCATAGCACATTTAGATACTTGACCAGGTTATGCCTCGGATCTTGAATTAATCTTGGGACATATTGTGTCAACTTGCACTACAGGTTTCAAGAAAGGAGTGTATATTTATGCCTGGCGTATATCCGGCCGTAAAGCACAGAGTACTCTGTGCTTTATACGTCCTGATATATATCCAGCTTAAATATACACCCATTTTGTGAAACGCAGGCTAGTGAATGAATGAATTATTGTTTTACGTCACAGCGGGAATCTTTCACCCAGTAGTCCATGGTCTACCAAGGATGGAATTATTAACTGATAGAAACTAACTATAAAACTTACTAGTATACAACTAACACAAATGTTATGAATTTCTATTAGTGTTTTAGCATTGGGAGAAATGGCCCGGGTTAGCAGGCTAGTGTTAATTTATATCCCTGGTTAATGTCAACAGAAAATTGCACCGTTTCATACAGCTGTGTTTATGTGCTAAATGTACAAGCATTGGCCACTAGTATGTGACTATGCATACATACAGTTACTTACAGTGAGCACAAGACCGAGGTCTCCTATGAGTGGGTTTTCCTTCGCCTCCTCTACAGACCATTTACCTGAAACAAAGACACAATGATTTATATAAAAAGTATATTAAAAAATGTGTAATATTTGTGATTATTTTAGTTTTTAAGTACATTTGAGTAAATAGAGCAAGAATAAATGATACCAACCATCATATTTAGCAAGGTCTTCTTCAACACCATCCTTCTTAGCTTGCGAATTAACCCATCTGAAACACACATAAACATTCAAGTCAGAGGAAAGAAACAAATGTTGCCTTGTTGAAATCCAATAAACTTGATGGCACAAATACCTTTCCCTGCTGGAGGCAACCAGAGATGCCCCAAAGAGCAGTGTCTGTGCATAATCTAGCAGGGAGAGGGTTGAAGATATTTTGATTGAAATAAATACCAGTTTAAATACCTAAAATATGACAATCGACTGTCTATAAATAAAAAGAAAGTAATAAATAGTCGATAAGTGTGGTTTGTGAGCCTTGAATTTTCATGATCTTTTATTCTTTCACTTTTATCATAGCTTGTCAGTTTATGGCAGAAGGAAACCTGCAGCATCAGTAGCGCTGAATGTTGCAGTAAACATGCGAGTACCAGCTGATTGGGTTAGAAAACTAAATTTCACGATTTGAACTGTGGGTTCTGTGGCTCTGAAGTCCAACATTATATCATGAAAATAAACGTTAACCCCTGCAAAACATACCATCTTAACCTTCTCTCTGCTGAATAAAATCAAAGTGTTCTATTTCTGCATGTGATCGGGCAACTTAAGTCGCCTTCAACAGGGCAAGGGTTAATATTCTAACTTCACTTAAGTAAATTACTGGGAAAACTAGGCAAGTATATTACAGAAGCTGATATTTCTACCACTCACCTTTTCAATGTCTCGACTTCATTATCAAATGGCTCAGCAAAGTAATAGTTTCCGTTTGGCTGTGGTTTTATATAGTGAGGCTGGAATGGACATTATAATGTGTGTTATAGTTGGGAGTTGTTCACTACACCTGGGAAGATTGCTAGTACATTAAGACACACATTTCATTGCTTTACAATGGAATCAAACAAACAAATCAAATTTACGATATTATCCTACCAGATCCTACAAAGATGCCTGTCAATTTTATGGTAAATTTAAATGTTCACACACACAAGACAAGACAACTCACGACAAGGCTTTACTAATGTGATTTATCAACCCATAGCAATGGGAAAAGGTACTTCCAAAGGTTGGGGGGGCAATACGACTTGGGGGAGTAAAGGCATGTGGGGCCGGGGAGCGAAATAACTGAAGGTGAAACATCTGGCACCTGGTCAAGGAGCAGTGTTCAAAATTATCACTGAAAACCTACTGGCCCGAATAGCGATACAAATGTTTACAAAAAACATGAATTTCTACTGGCTCTTAGGATACCTTTCAGCATCGAGAGAAATGGCAGTGCCAGCGGTAATTTCAAACACTGAAGTGGCTTATACTAACTGGTAACAGTTCTAGCCACATTTACCTTTTCTCTGGGTGCATCCGAATCCTCCTCTTCTTCAACAATTCCGTCAGCACTGTCATCTGCTAGATCTTCACACTGAACAAACTTGGCAGTCAACATCAGTCCCAGCAAGGACAAACACATCAAGCTGTGTAACAACCTCATCTTGATCTTATAGATCTGAAAGAAAAAGTCAGCATGACACTAAGACTTGGTATTATAAATGTGAAAATATCACAGATATAAGCAAAATAATTTGCATATCCAATGATTTTATCAAACAGGTTTTGAAAGAAAGCCCAAGGCCATTTTCAAAAATCTTGCAAAATCTCTTTTGTCTAGGGAAATGTACGCAATTGCACTCAATATTATGAAAATGGCTAGTGTTCTGTTGTGTTCTTGAACATTCAGTTATAAAATGTGGAACAAGTTGGTTTTTTTTGTTTTTTTTGTTTTACGCTACAGAGGTAAGCATACTGTAAAATGGGTATCATTCGCATATTTGTATTTTTCACAAAATTCATGATCTGGGTTTGATCGTTAATTTAAGAAACATGTAAATAATAGGCCTACTGGTTGAAGTAGTACACTGTAGTATATAGGAACTGCAAGTGAAGCGAATTCTATTTTTTGACATGTCCAGTTTACTGATTTTTGTGGTAAGCGTGCATGGCTGTCGTATTTTGTATGTACCTTACGTCGCATCCCGATTTATTACCCGTGAACCATGCTGAACAACATACTTCGTCTCTGAATCAATTCGAAATTTAAGGATACGATCCTTTGTAAAGTAGTATTAAGATTTTCTCTAGAGCTTTACCTATCACCAGAATTTATAGTTTTATACATTCTTCGAAATTCTAAAAATAGACTAAAAGACCTGCTGCAATTGCAGCTCCTATAGAATGAGGACCCACTCTCTTCCCAGGTAGAGCTTCGTTGACGGTTATCAAAACGTGTTTCAGCTAGACTGAGCATCTATAGACGATTAATTACTAAAGTAGATGACAATACCTGCAATACGTTGAATCGTTTGCCAATTACATGCTAGTAAAATGATTTGGAGGTTATTCTTATAATCTTATATTCTTATTCATTGGCTGCATCACTCCTATATACAGTGAGACCCCGATTTAACAGTCTGACATAACAGTTTCTCTGCTTACCGGTCAACTTTTAACCAATACAGATTTCCTACTATATAATTTAACTCAATACAACAGTTATCCAGTTTCAATTTCCGGTCGGCCAAAATTAAAAACCAAAGTGTAACTTGTACGTTATTTTGCTCCAAAAGCCAAATCCTTAGACCGAGTTAGTTTATTTAGGCTACAATCATCATGAGATTATCCCATTGACGGTTTGTGCTGTAATTGCCTTGAAGGTGTTGTCATCGAGCAACACGCGTAATTAGACTGTCGTTTTAATCACATTTAATCGTTTTAATCAAGACGCTCATTAGTTTCAAATGATCTTGAGTTAAGGCACTCTGTCCAAGCTGGGATAATATACTGCTTGAATTATTGTTATTGCACACTGAATAAAGATCTTGTTGCATGCAGTCTATCGTTGGTGTTATTTTTACTACTGGAACAGTCGTTGCCCTGTATATTGCTATGAAGGGAGGTAACTCTTATTTAGAATGATTGTTGCGATAAACCGGTTGATTGATTTACCGGTCAGATTTTAACGAAAACAGAAGTGACCGTTATATCGGGGTCTCACTGTAGTTATATAGGAAAGTTTTCCATGCGGACTAAGTAGTGCGAAGAGCTGTAGGAACCCTGTAAGGAGTTTGATACTACAGAATGAAGTGTCCATAAAATATAATAGTTTGGATATTTTACCACCGCTTCAATATAGCAAAGTGCTTCGGTGTCCTTTGTTGGTTATAAAATGTGTCCAAAATATTTAATTATACATCGCTAACCCTAACTCTAGAATAATGCTAACCCTAAGATAGTATAGTGGCAATCTCATTAAAATCAACCAGCATTTACCTCGCATCAGATTGCCCTTTGACCTCACCTCGACGCAAAGGGAACGTTCTACTAGCTTTCGGTCATGTGCCTCCGCTAACACAGTGTTAGCCAATCAGTGGCCGGTTTACATGTTAAACGGTGCATCAAGTTTATAAACGACCCCGAGCATTTATATAGCGGAGGCTGTGATTAGCTGCGGTCAAAGAGGTTAAATTGATGCTGATCGTATGGCGATTTCACGAGACCGTAATGGAAATAGTAGCATATATCTGTTTTATTGTTAGTTTCGGATCTTATTTTAATAAGAGATCCAAGGGCTAAAGTAGACCTAGTACACTGTAAATGTCACTGCAGTAATCAGCCATCATCGGGCAGTTCCGTTGTTTAGCCGAGTGGTGCAAGTGGTCATATCATGTGACCTCTCGACAGACACACTTGAGTTTGAGTTGTACATGTATTTTTCGCCTTATAAAATTAATAAATTTGCATTATTCTAATGTCTCAGATATCATTGCACGTTATCCATAAAATGATACACACGTGTAGAATAGAAATACGACACACACCCACCCTACAACACTTGTGTGAGTGTGTGTGCGTGTGTGTGTGCGTGCATGTTGCTATGAGAACATAGCTGGCATAAAACGAAGCCGTTGCTCTGATCAAATTAGTAAACCAATCAGTGAATGCCCCTGACTCTAATAGTACTGATGGTGATACATATTTAGTATGTGACTATGCGTAGTAGGAAGGGTGAAGCAATATCTCGATGCATCATAATCAACCAAATTATTCATGACTGCATCGAATGAAAAACATGCCGAATTGCAAAATTTACAACACAGAGAAGTCTTCTCTCAAAAGAGTTTCAATTAGATAGATTTTAGCTCATCGTCGCTGCTTTTATGCGACGTCTTATGTCTTTATTCTTGCATACTTACACAAATTGTGTTCCCTATCGTTAGTATCGAACGATTTTGTAGAAAGCCGAAAACCACGCGGATGACGCCTAAACGTGGTGAGCTAGGATTGGCCAGACAGATTTCTCATGAAGGCATTATTTGTAAAAGTTGTTTTCATTGGATAAGAGTTGCTTCCGGTTTGTGTTGATTACAAATATTACGAAGGAATACGAAAACGAATATAGATCGATTATATTATGTAGTTGATAATGATAATGAAGATGACATTGTTGTTGATGATGATGATGATGATGATGATGATGATGATGATAATACAGTATTATAATAACAATAATACTACTAACATAAAGAAGAATAGATCTATACTATTATATATAAATAGAGAAAGTTGTCAAAGATAAATATATCTATTTATTTTTTACATCTTTCTCTATTTTTATTTATTCTAGTATATACTTATTTTCTAAGCTATTT
>JAUTBZ010137232.1:0-28922 GCA_032361785.1 Lepetodrilus galriftensis | reverse complement strand
TCCCGACCTACGCTAAAAATGCCAGTGATACAACTAATGACGAGAAAACAGAAATACATCGAGACTGGCTGGAACCTCATCTCACCGCTAGTGGTGCCATTCATCCGACCCCAACCATGGCCGGAGATCTGCGTCCCCGTTATGCATGGTGGAACGGTACCAGTTCAAGTTATCTTCTTTTCGACCAGGCAGTGACTGACCCACTAACCGGAAGGATCCCTACTTCCAGACCTAATGGGAGTGTAAGTGATCAGAATGCAAAACTCTATCCATTCAAATACAAAACAGCCCTGCAACCTCTGGCCACAGCAGAGAATCAACTCATAGCACTGGATACTAGTGTCTATTTCTCAAATGGTGATCCAGATGCTGCAACGGTTTCCGGTTTAAGCAATATGGGTCATCCTGTAGATACCACCTATGAATGGGTCGAAACTGATACCATGCAGCTCATAACCCACGAAGTATCCCCTGCATCCCAGGCTCTAAGTTGTAACGACTGCCATGAAAACACAGCACGAATGGATCTGGTGAATTCGCTTGGCTATGAATTGAAAGGCAGTCCGGCAACGGTATGCACCCAGTGCCATGGACAGGAACATTCACTGAGCTTCCTGAAAGTCCATAAAAAGCATGTGAAGGATAAAGGTTACGATTGTTCAAATTGCCATAACTTCAGCAGGCCCGAAAGACACTTGAAAATGTCAAAATAGAGAGGCATCAAACCCACAAAGTTGCCCCCTGCGCATGTAGGCAGGGTGGCAGCATTGTCTTATCATAATGTGTTTATATCGTCCACATGCCCAAGCCATTTACCCGATTTAAAATTCTTTAAGCCAAGCTCCAGAAAGCGAATAAAATGATTAACATCAAGATCATAAGACATGGAAGGAGCCAGCAGATCACCCGTGGTATCAAGCAAAACATAATAGGGTTGGGCATTGATTTGAAAGAGTCGAATCTGCAAATCACTGTTACGCCTGCCAAGGGTCCTTTTAACTTTATTGTCATATGGGGATATGTAGTGCTGATCATCAGCTAGTGGCATATTGTCATCCACATAGAGAGCAAGCAGCACATACTGATCAAATAATTTTAAAACTCTTGGATCTGCCCAGACAGTCGCCTCCATTTCCCGGCAATTCACGCAGGCATGGCCGGTAAAATCAATTAAAACAGGTTTGGCGCTGACTTTAGCACAAGCCAGCGCCTGGGACAGATCAAAATATCCATTAAGCTGATGGGGAAGGTGGAGAAAATCCTGATATTTTGGTTTTTCACAACCCTTCTGTAACTCTGTTTCCTGCTTCAAACTGAATCCCGGAAAAAAATCGCTCTCCTTGAGGGGTGGCAGATAACCGGATAAAGTTTTCAGGGGAGCACCAAACATACCAGGAACCAAATACACCACAAAGGCAAAAATAAATACAGCAGTAAAGAGCCTGGGCACACTCACCCGATTGTCATTGCTATCCTGAGGAAGAGAAAAGATACCAATCAGATATGCAGTAAGTAAACTGAAAATTGCAATCCAGAGTGCCAGGTAAATCTCCCGCCCAAGGATTCCCCAATGATACGCCTGGTCGGCCACACTTAAGAATTTCAAAGCCAGGGCCAGTTCCAGAAAACCAAGAATCACCTTTCCAGTATTGAGCCAGGAACCGGATTTCGGCATCTTGCTGAGAAGACCTGGGAAAAAAGCAAACATGGTGAACGGTAAGGCAAAGGCCAGAGAAAATCCCAACATCCCCACTATTGGTTTGACAACCATGCCACCGGCAGATTCCACAAGTATGGTACCAACAATAGGTCCGGTACAGGAAAATGAAACCAGAACCAGAGTGATGGCCATGAAAATAACCCCAAGAATTCCTCCTCTGTCTACCTGTTTATCACTCTTCTCAATGAGCCATCGAGGTAACTGTAATTCAAACATTCCTAATAACGCTGCCGAAAACAACAGAAATACCAAAAAAAACAAAACATTAGGAAACCAGTGCGTTGCCATCCAGTTGGCAAATCCCGGCCCCACTAATACGGACAGGAGAGTGCCAATCAAAAGATAAAAAGCAATAATTGAGAGACCATACACAAAAACATACATACGCCCAAGCCGTTCCCCCTTATGCAAGAAAAAGGATACTGTCATGGGGATCATCGGAAAAACACAGGGAGTAAGGATTGCCGCAAGACCTGCGGCAAATGAGAGAACAAAAAACGTTATCAGACTTTTTTTTGTGTTTGTTTGAACAAAAACATTATTTGCTGATACCGTAAATTCAGGCTGATCCACAACTCCATCTGAGGGGAGTAAAAAAGAGAAAGAAACTTCTTTAGGAGAGAGACAAAGCTTATCCCGACATGCCATATATTCAAGGGAACCTTCTATCTTGACTGAGCCTTCATCTTTCAGCGAAACCTTCTGTCGGAAATGGGCTTCAGATGTAAAATAGTTGACACCATAGCCCAAAGACTCCTCAAATTTTTCTTTTGTTTCAGATTCCTCCAGCTTATCAAGAAGTTCATAAGAATCATCTAAGATAAAACTAAACGAAGTGCCCGGCGGAGAATTTGGAAGAGACTGAGAATAAAATTGCCATGATTCATCAATCTTGGCATCAAAGAGCAGGACGAAGGTTCTTTGATCCTTCTTTTCCACAGAAAAAGTCCAATGAATAGGATTTTCAATTTTGTCCTCAGCCACAAGTGAAAAAGGAAAGAAGAGAATTAGTAGTGAAACCAAAAGCAGCTGAAAGCGATTAATCAAAACATCTCCATAGTTTTCAAACATATTTCTTCCATAAACAAACCCAAAGGCGTGGCATCCCTTGTAATTAGTTTATCAGCTGCCCCACAGAGAGCAAACAAGAAAATTCATTTTTCAAGAGCTTCACACAATACTTCCCGTTATACTGGTCGTCATTTGTAAATTTATCAAACTGTATTTCTTTATCCCCTTACTTCCGTAATCTGGAGAAACCACCAGCATGACCCGTATCGGAATCCTTTCAGACACCCATTTAGGTAGTCCTACTCCATGGTTTACAAATCAGGCTCAACAGGCATTTAAGAACTGTTCAGTAATCCTCCATGCTGGAGATCTGACGGATGTATCCATTCTTAAAGTTTTTAAGGGTAAAAAGATCCATGCAGTACACGGGAATATGTGCGACGCTTCCTCTTACCACAGCCTGCCCACTGATAAAATGATTTCCATTGACGGATATAGCATTGGCCTCTGCCACGGAGCCGGCAACAGGCACAACATCGAAGAACGAATGTTGAATCTGTTTCCGACTGCCGACTGCATTGTTTATGGACACACACATATCGCGGTAAATCATGTTCTTGCCAAAACACTTTTTATTAATCCAGGATCATTTGCATCCACCGGACGATATGGTGCACAGGGTAGTTATGCCATCCTCACCACAAACCCGGATGGTCTTAAAGCATCTATCCATACAATAACCGAGACAGGTACATGAAAACATTAATGACGCCCTGGCGTATGGAACATGTTGAAGGAAAGGCTGAAAAAATTTCAGGGTGCCTGTTTGAACCACCAGGAACGGCTTCCTTTGATAAAAACCTGTTATTGCTTTATCGAGACCATGCGAACGTAGTTCTTTTAAACAGGTTCCCTTATACCAACGGACATCTACTAATTGCACCAATTAGACATATTGCATGTATTACAGAACTCACAAGTCCTGAGCAGGCAGAACTCATGGAAATGGTCACAAAAGCCACCCAAATTTTACGTGAGCAGTTACAGGCTGATGGGTTTAATGTGGGATGTAATCTTGGGAAAGTGGCAGGAGCAGGGATTGCTGACCACCTCCACTTTCACATTGTCCCCCGTTGGGAAGATGACCACAACTTTATGACAGTCCTGGCAGAAGTTCGTACAATACCTGAACACATCTTTAAAACCTTTGACAAACTCCTACCTCCTTTCCAGGAGCTCCTGGCAGATACCAATAATTAAAAGAAATTACCATGACAAAAGTAGCAAAACTCACCCCCATGCTCCAGCAGTACCTTGAGATAAAAGAGCAGCATCAGGATACCATTCTTTTTTATCGCATGGGTGACTTTTATGAAATGTTCTATGACGACGCTGTCACTGCTTCAAAAATTCTTGGTATTACCCTCACAGCACGTAATAAAAAGAATCCAGCCAACCAGGTACCCATGTGCGGCATACCTTACCATGCAGCCACAAATTATCTTGCAAAGCTGGTTAAAGCGGGTAAACGAGTTGCCATCTGTGAACAAACTGAAAATCCGAGCGAGGCCAAGGGGATCGTCCGTCGTGAAGTAGTTCGTGTTATCTCACCCGGCGTGGTTACAGACTCGCAGATTTTAGACGCCAAAGACAATCTCTATGTGGCAGCGCTGAGTCATAAAGAACGTGGAAGTGATACGCTCTATGGAATTAGTTTTCTAGATCTTTCTACCGGTTCCTTTCTAATTGGGGAATTTGTTGATCAGGGAGAGCATGCCGAGATCATTCTTGATCAACTCACTCGTATGACCCCTGCTGAACTGCTCATAAATGAAAAAGATTCTAAAAACCTTGCTGATCTGGTCGAAACCGCTCAAACACTTTTACCCGGGCTATGCATCACAAAACGCCCTTCCAGCCAGTTTCACTTTGGGACTTGCGAAGAACTGCTCATTGAACATTTCCAGATTACTAACCTTGCCGGTTTTGGCTGTAACACATTTAAGCAGGGTATCATTGCAGCAGGTGCTCTCCTTGAATACATTATTGATACTCAAAAGTGCAATATAGGTCATATAGAAAAACTCACCCCCATTGACCTTGACACTATTCTGCAAATTGATGATTCTTCAAGACGCAACCTTGAACTAACGCAAACCATTATCGGGAGCCAACGGGAAGGTTCACTTCTCTCTGTACTTGATCACACCTGTACCCCAATGGGTGCAAGAATGCTGAAACAGGAAATTCTTTTTCCGCTTCAGGATGTTAAGCGCATCAATGGACGACTTGATGCTGTGCATTTTCTTCATACTCACCCATCCATTCGAAGTAACTTCAGAGAACAACTCACCGCGATCTACGACGTTGAACGCCTGAACAGCCGTATGGTACTCGGTAATGGGAATGGACGCGACATGCTGGCGCTGAAACAGTCCCTTGCAAAACTTCCAGCCATTAAAGAACTGCTTCTCCAGTGTGAAGCCACTGGCATCAAAAATACTGGAGAACGCCTGGATATACTAGAGGATCTATATCAACTGCTTGAAAGGGCTGTTAACGAAGAAGCCCCCATCACTCTTCGTGAAGGCAGGCTCATAAAGCAGGGCTATAATGAAGAACTGGACGAACTTGTTCATATTCAACGTCACGGCAAACAACTTATTCTTGATCTTGAGACACAGGAAAGAGCTGCAACTGGAATAAGTAAGCTTAAAGTTGGATTCAACAAAGTGTTTGGATATTTTATTGAAGTGAGCAGGCTCCAGTCAAAGAATGTTCCCGACAGCTATATCCGTAAACAAACACTCGTTAATGCCGAGCGTTTTATTACACCTGAGCTGAAAGAATTTGAATCAAAAGTTTTAGGGGCACAAGACAGACGCCTTGAACTTGAATACAAGTTGTTCACAGAAATACGAACTGAACTTGGCCTTGAGAGTTCGCGCTTATTGCAGAGCGCACAGCACCTCGCAAAAATAGATTTTCTTGTATGCCTTGCAGAAGTTGCACAACGCAACCACTATCATCATCCTGAAGTAGATGATGGTGAGATAATTAATATCATCGAAGGAAGGCATCCGGTGATCGAACAATCGCTGCCAAGTGGAAAGTTTGTTCCAAATGATGTGCACCTGAATCAGGAAACAGAAGAAGTGCTCATCATCACAGGGCCAAATATGGCAGGGAAATCCACTATCCTGCGGCAGACGGCACTCATTGTTCTTATGGCTCAAATGGGCTCCTTTGTTCCCGCCGAATCTGCAACAATTGGAGTTGTTGATCGTATTTTCACACGGGTTGGTGCCATGGATGACCTCAGACGTGGCCAGTCAACATTTATGGTGGAAATGAATGAAACTGCAAACATCTTAAATAATGCCACAGAAAAAAGTCTCGTAATCCTGGATGAAATTGGACGTGGAACATCAACCTTTGACGGCTTAGCCATTGCCTGGGCAGTGGCTGAAGATCTTGTCCAAAAAAACAAAAAAGGTGTCAAAACGCTCTTTGCCACACACTACCACGAGCTGACAGACCTTGCAAAAACTGAGGACCGCGTTCGAAACTATTCGATTGCAGTCAGAGAATGGAACGATACTATAATTTTTCTCCACAAACTGGTTAAGGGGGGCACCAACCGCTCGTACGGAATCCAGGTTGCAGGCCTTGCCGGTGTTCCAGATCGCGTGGTGCAGCGTGCCGGAGAAATACTTAAAAATATTGAACAAGGTGAATTTGGCCAGGATGGCAGCCCAACAATAGCAAAAAGTAAAACCCGCAAAGAAAAGCTACGTAGAAAAACCCACCCAAATCAACTTTCCCTATTCCCTAATCCCGAAAACGATGGGGTTCGAAAATATCTTACGGAACTAAATGCTGATGACTTAAGCCCTCGACAGGCACTAGATGTTGTGTATGATTTATTGAAACTATTGAACCCATAGTAACTCCATGAATATTCTTCTCAGAAAATTTCTTTTATACCCAATATCTCAAAGTACATTTTCTTTTGCCTTCGTTTATCGTTTTAGGTATACTTCTTTAAATAGATGATTGATTTGAAATATTTAGATCTTAGATCTAGCCCTTTCTGTCATTTTTAACCTATTCTTTCCTAACAAGGTGTAATGCTAAGATCTTTTTCCATATTTGTTCTATTTATTCTATTTCTTGTTCCTCTTAATGCAGAGATATGTCCTGCCAAGAATACGAATAATCTTCCTACTGATTTTGTAAACCTTGAGCAAAGGTATAAACAGGCTAAATTTTATTACAACGAACTCTATACCAATGAAAGTCTCAGAAATTCAAGGGATAGTTGGCTCAATGGAGTTCGAACATTCAGAAAGATTTATCTCTCAGGCCCCAAATCAGACTTTGCCGCACCAAGCCTCTACATGCTTGGCCGCATGTACGCCAAAATGTACGCGCGTTTTGACAACGACGAGGATCTTCAGGAATCCATATCCTATTACCGTGATGTTTCTGATCTTTTTCCAGAAAACAGCCTTGCTGATGACGCACTTTTAGCCGCAGGTAATCTGTATTTAAATAAAAGACATAACACCAAAAAGGCATCTGAGAGTTACACTCGTATCATAGCTGATTACAAAAATGGTGATATGTATGCCCACGCATCTGACAGATTAAAAGAATTATCCAAAGAACATGACATGCCATTACCTGCTGCCATGCTGCAACGTACCTATTTGCAGAACCTCACAAATGTTCTTCCAGTAAAATACTGGTCGTCGGATAATTATACCCGTGTTGTCATCAATGCGTCAGGTCCTGTCCGTTATAATGAAAAGTTGTTGGAAAAAGATGGGAATAAACCACGAAGACTTTATCTCGATTTTCAGGAATCTTACATTGACCCTAAGTTCCGTTCTCCTATTCCAATAGAGGATGGACTTTTAAAACAAATTCGTACAGGTCAATTCACACCGGAAGTAGTTCGAGTTGTTCTCGATATCGAAACAATTTCAGACTACAAAATCTTTAGCCTACCCGATCCTTTTCGGGTAATTATCGATGTCCGTGGAACCGCAAATGTGGCCTTGAAAAAAGCAGGAAAAACCAAGCCAAATGCACCTCCTCAGCTCACGCCCCCTCTCTCCAAGAATGATCAAATCATAGATAAAACGTCTGTTGCTGATATTATATCAACAATTGTTGTGCTTGAAGATTTTAAAAAAATCAGAACAGATCCCAAAAATGGCCTATCCCACCGAAGTAGTTCCATTATTTCCGAAGAACAAATCAAAGGAGAAAAGCTATCTCTGGCTCAACAACTTGGCCTTGGTGTTAGAAAAATCGTTATTGATCCAGGGCATGGTGGAAAGGATCCGGGCGCCTCAGCTTTTGGCCTTAAAGAGAAAAATATTGTGCTTAATATCGCTAAAAAACTCGCTCCGATACTTGAGGAGAAAACAGGAGCAAAGGTTATCTTAACAAGGGATAAAGATTTATTTATTCCGCTTGAAGAACGAACAGCAATTGCAAACACCAATGAAGCTGATCTCTTTATCTCTTTGCATATTAATGCTCACCCTTCACCAAAGGTTCACGGACTGGAAACTTACTATCTTAATTTATCAACAAATGCTGAAGCAATGCGAGTTGCTGCCTTTGAGAATGCGACCTCTACCCACCAGATGAGTGATCTGCAGGATATACTTTCAGATATTATGAAAAATTCCAAAATTAATGAATCATCACGCTTAGCAGGATTTGTTCACAACTCCCTTTGTAATGGAATTGAAGATATACAAAAGAAAAACTTTAAGAATCTTGGTGTAAAACAGGCACCATTTTATGTTTTGATTGGTGCGGATATGCCTGCTATTCTGGTTGAAATTGCCTTTATCACAAACCCTGTTGATTCAGAAAACCTTAATACCGATTCCTTTCTTGATATTGTCGCAAATGATATCGTTGAAGGCATTCAAAGTTATATTCATTCCACCACTGCCCACATGTAATCAATATTAATAAGCCATGGATTCCTACAAAAACAATAGGCTAATTAACTTTAAATAATTGAAAACAGAAGTGGTTCCCTTTGTTTGAACAGTATCTTTTGTTTTTTAAGTGGATTCTCTGCTGTTTTTTATACTGCCATTTCAATCATTGGCAGCATTTCGACATAGGCCTCTTCCGGGGTTTTTCTAGCCAGGCTTGAATGAGGCCTGGATTTATTATACCAATCCATATATTCCATAATGGATTTTCTTGCTTCAGTAACTGAATCGTAGGCATACAAATATACCCGTTCATATTTCACAGACTTCCACAGACGCTCAACGATAACATTGTCCCGCCAAGCTCCACGGCCATCCATACTAAGTTTACAATTGTTATCTTTTACTGCCTGTACAAACGCATCAGCTGTAAATTGACTACCTTGATCAGTATTCACAATCTCTGGCCGTCCATGGTGAATGAACGCTTCTTGCAGTACGTCGACAGCATGGCAGGATTCCAGAGTGATTGCTACCTTTGCTGCCAACACCTTGCGGCTAGCCCAATCCACAACAGCGGTGAGGTAAGCAAACCCTTTGGCCATTGGAATATAAGTTGTATCCAGTGCCCAAACCTGGTTGGCCTCCTCAATAGCAAGATCCCTCAATAAGTAAGGATATATTTTGTGGCCAGGATGTTTCTTACTGGTATTTGGCTTTTTGTAAAGTGCCTCAATACCCATACGCTTCATCAATGTACTGACATGTTTGCGACCGACGACGAATCCTTTGCGATTGAGCTGGTCACGCAGCATACGGGAACCCATGAACGGATGTTCCAGATGCAATTCATCTATGTGGCGCATGAGCTCAAGGTCAACAGTGTTGACTGGTTTCGGTTGGTAATAAACACTGCCTCGACTTATACCGACTAGTTGGGCTTGCCGGGTGATGGATAAAGTGTGACCACGGTCAATCATCTCTTTGCGCTCAGCAATCCCACCTTGGTGAGCGCCCCTTCTAAAAAATCATTCTCAAGCGTTAGTTGGCCAATCTTGGCATGTAAAACTTTTAAGTCAACAGGTGCTTCCTTCACTGTTTCTTTACCAAACACATCCGCTGCCCCTTCACTGAGTTGTTTTTTCCAGGTTGTAATTTGGTTGGGATGCACCTCAAACTGTTGTGCTAATTCAGCAAGCGTTTTATCTCCAGCCATTGCTGCCAAAGCCACTTTAGATTTGAATAACGGTGAATGTGTTCGTCTCGTTCGTTTTGCCATTTTCTGCTCCATAAATTTGTCCCTTGGGGACTTGTAAAAGTAGCAGATTATCAACTTATAGGCTTGTTCAAATTGTTGGGGCCACTTCTGTATTCTGGATCTCAAAACTTTTATTAAGTCTAGTAAATCATTCCAAATCCTCTCAGACAACACACCAGTTAGGGTTGAGCTGGAATGGAGTGAAATATAAATAAAAACAGATGGTATCAAATGACTTATGACAACATTCGTTTACTATTCAACATTTATTTTCAACCTTACAGTGTGTCTGATATCAGCAATTGTAATAAGGAGGAAGATCAGGAAGAAAACCTTATCAGAAACGACAGGTAAAAACTTACACTCTATAGCAATGCTGCCTTTAGGAGCTTTTTCTGGGACATTATTGTTTTGGGGACTAGTAGATTTATTCGAAATTTTAGGTCTTGATATGACTTATGGGCATGGAGAAATAATTATAGCAGCAATAGTCTTCAATTTATTTCTTTCCCTGCTTCTTCTTGTTGCTGGTCGTATTTTTATTGGATGGGAAGAAATGCTGTCTTCAATCAAAAACATATAACTAAACCAAACCTCAGAATTATATTTGTGACGATTGACTCATCTCTTTCCAGAATTCAGATTTTATTCTAAATCGAAATTTGGTATTTTTTCTGTTTTTACAAACTCTTCGAACCGGATCGCCATTCTAAACCTGTGAAACAACGCATTGCTGAACTCTCTCGAATATTTCTCTCTTATACCAGCGCTTAAAAGTGGCCAGACTTCGCTTGCAGCATGCCTCAACAAAAAGATTTTTGAGAGATATATCTTTTTCTTCCATTTCATACCGAATGAATAGAAATTTAGCCTTTTGAGATAATGCGTTAATACATCTCCAAAGAATTTGTTCCATTTCTTCTTTATCCAGTCCGGCTTCTGGTGAAGGTTTCTTTGTAGCCGGTTCAGGGAAAGACGCATCACTTATCTGTGAAGTAAATGTACGGGGACCAACCCCGACATCAATAAGCTCCTGGAGTTGCTCCACACTCCGGCTTGTATCCCTTGCAAGTTTAGCAATGGCATCTTCATTACCCTGAATTTTTTTCATCTCCCTATACAAATAGAGAATTTCTTTATCAGCAGGAGGGTTTTTCCGTAGGAGAGAACGATGTTTGTCTGCCAGTTTTTTAGAAACCATAAACCGGGTATAGTTGTCAAAAGGTCGTTTACGGTCATATTTTTCACAACATTGGAACATGGTTATCATAGCCAATTGTATCCAATCATCACGATCACAATCCACAGAAAAACTTTCCGGCAGCTGCAGAGATTTTTTCACAGCCATTCTTCGAACACCTGCCATCAGGAATTTTATTTCTCTTTCATGCGGATTACCGCTGATACCAGTTGATATCACTTCCTGCTCTGTAGAGAAAACAAACCCCTCTGTTCTTGAATAAAAATATTGAAATAAATCATCTTTCATCATTGTCAACCAACTGCACAAAGTGCAGGTATCCCTTTTGTATTCCTTAATAATGCCGAAATGTATTTATGCCTTATCGCCGAGCATCTGTCAAAAGAATATTTTATTGAGCTATCTCCATGGCTCTGACGATAATCAAGCTGACAGTACGAAGAAACACCGCACAAACATTCTTAGAATTCTTATTGGAGAACAATCATGAAAACAGGCGTATTCATTCTTGCAACCCTAGTTACCTGTACCAACTTTTCTACAGCATCTGTTATGGCACAGCAAACCGGGATTGGCGGAAAACTTAATCTGACGTCTACAGCAGAGCTCAAAGGACAAATACGAACAGCAAGAGATTCCAGAGCTCAACAGGCAAATTTCAAAGTAAACAATACCAGGATCAAAGGTGATGCTAAATCTTTTTTAAAAAGCAAGGTAAGCGGTGATATTATCGTGAACAAAGGCGGCACACTTGAGCACAGTTCCGCGAACCTGAGCCACTCTCAAATTTCCGGTAATCTTAATGCCAACTTACAGGCTGAAAGTAACACGATGAAGGTGGATAACAATGCACACCTTTATGTCTCATCTCTTGATATGCACCACTCCATGATCAACGGCAATTTATCTATCAACAGCAAAAGTGAAACCGGGGCAATCACGTTACAGAAAAATGCTTATGCAAATATTGCTTCTCTGCGGATGAACAATTCGACACTTCATGGTGGAACCGCAATACTAAATACCAACACCGGTAATATCAGAATAGACAAGGGGGGCAAGGCCTATATCTCATCAATTGATATGCAGGGCGCAAGAATTACAGGCCCGGTGAATCTGAACTCCCATACAGCTATCAGTGATGTGCATATCAAAAAGGGTGGCAAACTAAATGTAGCTTCTCTGGTTCTCGATGGCGGTTCCCACGGTGGCATCAACGAGAAAGTACATGTGGCTGTATCCAGCAATATCACAGTTGGGCGGAATACAGAGGTTGAGATTGGTGCGGTGGAAATGTCGGATTAAAATAAAACTCTTTAAAATACACAAAGGGCAGTCGGGATATATCTTGACTGCCCTTTTTTTGTAAATGAGCCAAGCCCCATTGCTTAGCGATAAGGAATGTATAGACAGAAAGCAATCTAGGATAACAATATTTCAAAATAGCAGGGGTAATGACGATGAAAAAGAAACGTTTCACAGAACTGACAGTATTTTGTTTTTTTACCGGGATCGCAAGCACTCTTTTAAAAATACCCATGCAATCAGAATTCCAGACATCAATACCTGAACCCGCTGTTATCTTCCTTTTTGGTGTTGGCTTAATGGGTATTGCCGGATACGTAAAAAAACAGTCTGAGAAAAAATGAATAAAAAATAACAATTTTGAGCCGGCTCAGTTTCCATGACGATGGATTAATTAAGAACGCAACATGATCCAATAAGGATCGGCTAACAACAATTCCTTGGAGGGAATAAAATGAAAACAAGTACACTTCTTATCGCAGCATGTATTACCGGGACTCTCTTTGCCTCTTCTACCGCCATGGCACAACAAAATGGAATCGGCGGTAAGCTGAATCTACAGTCCACAGTAAAACTTAACGGAATGTTGAAGGCTGGCAAAGATTCCAAAGTGGAGATGGCAAATCTTAAAATGAAAAACTCACAAATTCGCGGCAATGCAACGATAACAGCAAACAGCCAGGTAAACGGTAATATTACAGTGAAGAGAAATGGTCAGCTTAACCATGCATCTGTGAATCTCACTGACTCACAGATTACCGGTAATCTTAATGCCAAGCTTAATGCAACCAGTAAATCTATCCGTGTGGGACGGGACGCTAAAGTATTTGTTGCCGCAGTGGATATGTCGAATCGTTCACAAGTAAGAGGAAATCTGGATGTCACAGCAAGCGCCAAAACAGGTGCTATAAAAACAGGAAAAGATTCCACACTTCTGGTATCCACAATGCAAATGAACAATTCACTTCTTAATGGAAACGGTAAAATCAACCTACGGTCAAAAACAGGTAACATCACTCTCGCCAAAGGTGCCAGCGCATATATAGGCAGTACTTCCATGACAAACAGTATTGTAAACGGGCCAATGAATGTTAACTCAAACGTTAATTTACAGAATGTTCGCCTTGGTAAAAATTCCAAATTCACTGCCGGCTCAGTCACCTTGGACAATGCCTATATTTGTGGTGGTCTTGATTTCACCTCTGATGTTTCCGTCTCAAAAGACGTTGTTTTGGCCTCCGGAGCTGATGTTGCCCTCGGATCACTCCAAGTCATGTAGGCTTTTCGCGCCAGTTCACAATCAGCCGGGAAATCCAAGTTGATTGTGAACATTTTACAGCAATAATGAACCCTTTATAGAAGCATAAATCATTGTAATGTAGTACATCAAAGAAAAATAACTACGACCATAAATGCCTGACACAATGAACCACCATTCAGCTTTAGTGGCAAATTTAGACCAATAAATCAGGGAGTTCCAAAGGGGCGCACTGATCTCCTTCATTATTCAATTCCGCAGAATCTAGAGAGGTAAGCAATGAGAAGAGTAGTAAAATATATCCAAAATATGTCTGCTCTTCTTTTACTGACGTTTCTAATGTTATCGCCCCATTCGGCCCTTGCATTGGAAAAACCCCGTGTAGCCATTTTGCAGGCAAAAGTCTCAGATAAGATATCAAAAAATGCCAGAAGACACCTCAATGTAGAAAAATTACAATCTGAGATGGAAGCTTCTTTTCTTGCCGCACGTAAGTTTGATGTTCTTACCAGAAAAAAAGAGTCCCTCGGAGTAATTTTAGATGAACAGGAATTTGCCAATTCATCATTCAGTGCCGGTGATGCTGCCGAGAGTGGCCAGTTACAAAATGCCGATTACCTCATCCGCCCTGAAATCTCTATTTTCAGTTTTTATTCAAGCACAAACAAAGTGCCAAACCTGCAAAGTAAATATTTTCGTACAGACCATGGGGTGCTTGAGGTCAATGCGGAGGTTCTTGACACCAGGACAGGTCAGTTAAAATCCACATTTTCTCTTAAGAGTACCTTTTCAACCAAGGAACGTATGGTGAACTCCAGAGGAGGCGTTCCGTCTCCGGTTCACTTTACTAAACTTGCCAAGGCAGCATCTGCACAGATGGTTGACCAGTTTCTCGATCTTGTTTTCCCTGTGGAAATAATAAAAGCAAAAAACAACCAGGTTTACCTCAATCGGGGTAAAGATGGGGGTTTGAAACCAGGTGATATTTTAAATGTATATACCAAGGGAGAATCTTTAATCGATCCTTATACCGGCGAAGACCTTGGTACGGCAGAAGAGTATGTCGGTAAGATTGAAGTAACAAGGATCAATCCCAAATTTACAATTGCAAAGATATTACCAAAAAAAATGGTCGGTAATATCAGTCAGGGCTGCATTATACGAAAACAATAAATTGATACAAATTATACTTTTAGGAGAATGCCATGAGGATGAAAATATCTGTCGTTGCAGGATTATTGATGAGCAATTGCCTGTTTGGCTTTGCAAATGCTGCTGAACAGCCGGTTACACAAGATAGTGCACCTGCTGAAAATATATCCGGAGAAGTTATTGCTCCTAAAACCGTACCGGAAGAAACCACTGTCCAGGAAATAGCACCAGAAAAGCCCATTGATCCCGAGACAATCAACGGTGTTCAGAAAGATATCGAATTTGTTGCATCCAGTAAACAGACACGGGATGCCATCAATCAGTTTGCTGAACAACAGGGCATTGAGTTTGGAGTGGAAAACAAGAAAGGCCAAATATTTTATCAGGCAACGGAGACAGTTGCTGTGGATGAAACAAACCAGCAATGGGCGAAATGGAGAGTGGTGGCATACAAAAAAGCCACCATGAAAATCAAACAGGAATTCATGGAAAGTATTTACGGCAAGATCTGTGGTTCCACCCTTCAGGAATATTTTAACGATGAATCGGATGACCGATTGGATTTTCCTGATTTTACGGATCCTCGTGCCTTTTCCAAATACGGGGAAATATGGAACAAACTGATAGCATTGACAGGGATAAAACTCGACAGAGCTCTTGAAGAGCTTGGTATCGATCCGGCCCAATACGCAGCAGCGCCTCTTGAACAGCGAAAGAATCTCTTTAAAAATAATCTTATCGAAAGAAGTGTAACCAGAGCAGCAGGACAATTAGGCGGGATCGTTCCGATTAAGACTTTTGAAGGCTTTGACACCAAAGGCAATTATACAATTGGTGTAATCGCCATGTACTACGAAAAAATTAAACAACTTGCTTTTGATATTACGAAAAAAAGGGCTCCCATGTTGACCAAAAAATCCGGGAATCCTATCCAGTCCTATATTCCCAAGAACGACAAACAGCTTTCTGAGGCATTTGGTGTTCGACTTGTCTTTGATGAAACCGGTGCCCCTGCAATCATATCCTATGGCCAGTGGTCATATATGTACAAAGGAGTGGACCAGAAGCGTCTGGACAGATCTTATGAATTTGCTGAGAATAAAGCTAAAACCGAGTCGCAAAAACAGATAGCTCAATTTTTAAATTCTTCAGCATTTTACAGGAAGGTAGAGGAAGTAAAAGCTTTGGACGAGGAAGATGCCATAATGGACAGAGATGGCAATATCCGTCAGGAAGATCTTACTACAATGATCGACAAATTACAGTCTTCAATGAAAGTACGATTCAATTCGGATCTTCGCGGCATGAAACCAAGTAAACGCTGGAGCTATAAACATCCAAACGGCCATGAAATTGTCGGTGTTGTTACTGTCTGGACCCAGAAAAATGCAGAAAATGTAGATAAAATCAGAAACTGGAAATCCAGCGAACACCCCCAGACAGGATTACATAAACAAACCGATAAATCCGGCGTGAATGAAGGCGTTGGCATGGATACAGACTTTTAAACCCTCCGGGAACCGGTCATATGAAATATTTATTGATTATATTGCTGTTCACACCTTTGCTATGGCATGGAACCAGCACTCTCCATGCTGAAGAAGAGGTAAGAACTGTCACCGCATACGGGGTAACTAAAAAAGAAGCCATTATCAATGCACTGCTCGAGGGCATACAACAGGTAAGAGGCGCTAAATTAGAAGGTGTAGAAACCCTGCGTTCCTCCCTTGAAGAATATTATTCCACAGAAAACGGCGTTGATGAGTCTTTTTCAAGCATTGAGTCAAGTCAGAATGAAGCCATTCGTAAAAAGACCAAGGGAATTATAAAATCGTATGATGTGATTTCCGTTACTCCCGGGGAAAATGATCATGGCTGGGAAGCAACTGTCAGTGTTCATGTCCCGATATACAAAACCCCTGCGATTTCTCCCCACAGCCGCAGGAAACTGGCAGTTATGCCATTTCGTACCTCAAAAAGCAGTTTTGTTATCAGGGAACACTCCGTTTCATCTCAGGAGATTTCCCGTCAGTTCACACAAAAGCTTGTCACAGAGCTCACGCAAAGCAGAAGATTTACAGTTTTGGATCGTGACTTTATATGTGAATATTTTAAGGAAAAAAATCTGCTTCTTTCAGGCGATACTCCACTGGAAGAGCAGATGAGACTCGGAGAGGTTCTTGGAGTTGATTATATGCTTGTTGGTACAATCACTGATGTGCAATTTCAAAGAACGGCGTATCAGATTAAAACTCTCGACAGAACCGATTACAGGGATAAAGCAATTTTTATTGCAGATTACCGTATTATCGTCATGCCGACCCGCCATGTGAAATGGTCCGATTCCATTACCCTTACTTTGGATAATAAGGATTTACGCAAACTTACCCAAAGTTCCGAACAGCAGGCAATTCAGCAGGCAGTAATCCAAAAAGCTGCTCAAATAATTACCCATAAAATGCTTGCCAACATCTATCCCATCAGAGTTGCAGAAATTCAACCTGATGGATATGTAATCTTTAATCAGGGTGGTGTAACAGTTTCTGATGGTGAGTTCTTTGACATATTCAAACCGGGGAAAAAAGTTATTGATCCATATTCAGGGGAATCACTTGGTGCTGTGGAAACATGGGCTGCAACTGCAAAAATTGAAAAGGTTTTGGACAAAATGTCTTATGCCAGGATTATCAAAGGAGAACCGGGCATGGTTCAAAAAAGCTACATTTGCAGACGTGTTTCAGCTCACAAGGATACCAATAATGTCAACTCTCCTACGCAGAAAAAACAAAAGAAACTTGTTCCTCACTGGTAGCAGAAATACATATTTTTTGTCTTCATTGTCAAAAAGGCACATCATGCAAAAACTGTCACAACGCATATCATCACTATATTTTTTTTCTATTGCTGTATTCCTGCTATTGCTCTGTTCGGGCTGCGCACCGAAACAACACCAGAAAACACTTGAGCCAGGAGTACATTATTCCGGCTATTCTGCCGGATTCCAAAGTATTAAGCAGAATTTACTCGATGGACAATATGAGGAACTTGTGCAACAGCTGGATGCACGTGACGCACAGCTGAAAGACAAGCATAAATACGACGATTCCTTTGCACAGGATATGGGCATACTCAATCTTTTCGAAAATACCTCCTTATATCTGCAAACGGGTAATGTCGAACGATCTCTTGAGTACAGTCGGTTTGCTGAAGAGCTTATTGAGCGCAGAGACAATGAGGCATATTTCTTTGCAGGATTACGGAAAGTCGGGACCACTTTTGGTGCGCTCACAGGTGGAGAAGAGTATGGGGCCTATGATCCGGTTGGATACGAGAAAGTTCTGCTCCTCAATATTGAAGCGATGAATTATCTTTTGAAAGGTGATGACAGGGCTTTTAACGTTGCATTAAAATCTACAGACTGGCAGGAGGAAGAGCGAGAAAAATTTATAGAAAATTTAAAGGAGGTCGCAAATTCTTCCCCAAACAGCAGTAAAAAGCCGACAGATAAAATCAGAAAGAAAAAGGTTTACGAACGCTTGGCAGAAGAATTTGCGAAATATGATCAAAAAGCCCTTCAAGTACCAAGTGCCTTTGTTAACCCATTTGGTGATTACCTGGCTGGGGTTGTCAAAGAGTTTAAAAGTGTTGAACTCAAATCCATGACAAGTAACGCTTATATTCACTACAACAAAGCTTTGAAACTTAACCCGGGCAGCAAAGTTCTCAAGCTGTCAGCCAAAGACATGAAAAAGAAACGATCTGCTGCTAATCTCATCCAGCTGGTCGCTTTTGATTGATTTTTTGCTGAAAAAAAGATTTTATCTTTTGATATAGAATTCAAGGGATGCCAAATTCCAATTCATATCGAAGCACCAATTTATGATCCGGTGCCAAGTAAAGTCCATAAAATTGTAGTTTCAACAACCAACGGCAAAAATCTCGCCACGTTTCGACAACTTGCTGATATTGAGGCTCTAGCCCTTCGGCATCAGAAGGATATGCTTCCTGCCATTCAGGCATTAATTGCAGTTGCTGCTGTAAGAGACGCAGCCATTGCCACAACCAAAGAATCTGTTTCCAAGAGTATTAGCAAACAATTTCGGCAAACCAGAAAGATTGCGGATTCCCTTAATAATCTCCTCGGGAATCTTGTCAGTGGATTTGAGGCGGCTCTTGAACCCGACACTTCATCCTGGATGAGTCTTCCTTCCCGCATTCTGGCTGCCCGGTTTCATCCGGGCAAAAATATCAAAAAAATACGAATTACCAGCTATGATGTAAAAGGTAAAAAACTTGCCCGGCAAACAATAACACTGGATAAAGGTGGACGGCATTTTGTTTTTGTCCGCAGTCTTGATAACAGGCTTCAGGTTATTCCCGGAAAAAAAATCTGGTCTCCCAAAGAAAAAAATCAGTAACATAATGGATGAGGACAAAATGAAACAATCCTATAGAGATTATCGCCTGGCCATTCTGGGCATTGCTGCTGTAATACTAAGCAGCTGTACAGAAACCGGGGCTTCCGCCAAGTTCTAACATAGCCATAAAACCAACCAGAGCGGTTGATACGAGTTATGGCCCCTTAACGCGCATTATCGCATCAGATCAACTCATCGGTTACATTGCACTTGTCAATCCCCGCATCGGCCAGACAGGAGCATTCACCAAGGCTCAGGTAACAGTTCAAAACCTTACTCAAAATCGTTACAGCATGGAATATCAGTTTCAGTGGGAGGATGCCCAGCAGTTTGCTGTTGGTTCACCCAGACCATGGGTTCGCTTTGTTCTTGGCCCACAAGAGGCAAAAAACATTCAGGAAATGGCGCTAAACAACGAGTCCATTCGTACAAAATTTACCATTCGTCTGCCGGATGACACATTCATAGAGTTGAACCGACAGATGGAAAAAAGCTTAAAACAATAATTGAAACACAAGAGGAATGGAACGATGAAGGAAAAGACTGGTATATTGTTTGGTACAGTGCTGCTGTGTATGGTTGTGTTTATTTTTCCCGGCTGCAAGCAGCAAATGCCAACATCCATCGGAACACAAAGCAATGTAGCAATGGTCTCGGATGGTGAACGGGTCCATCTAAATACAAAAATGACAGCCGAAGACTACATTGATCTTGCTGGAAAAGTCACTGAGAAAATGCTCTCTTCAAGAGAGGCGCGAACATGGAAGAAACGACCGCTTATTGTTGTTGCCATACCGGAAAACACCACCCATGATGCTAATATTATAACAGAAGATTTGCAGGATGAAATAATCAGTAAAATTCTTGATTCCGGCATTGCCCGCGTTATTGATGAAAGCAGCGTGTCATCAAAATATGACTACATTATCAAAACCACCATTACCGATACGGTACAACGGGGTGACAATGGCAGTAAACTCACCTATTTTACCTGTAAATTGCAGATGTTCTCCCTCAGGGGTGAACGTCTGGGCCAGTGGCACAGTAAAATCGCCCTGGCAAAAGCTTCTAAAACCTGGTTTTAAAAAAACACCTGTCGCCCGAGGAGGAAGATCTCATGAAAACATTATATCAGCAGCGCTTGATACTTTTCGGATATCTGCTTATCTCGGGACTTCTTTCCACCGGTTGTGCGACACAACAGGGCTACCAGGGGGCAGGTGTTGGCGCTATGACTGGCGCCACAGCAGGAATTCTTCTTGATCAGGATAACCGCTGGCGAGGTGGTGTCATTGGCGGTGGTCTCGGCGCAATTCTTGGTGGGACTTTGACAGATCAGCCCGCATACAGGCAACGGTACAACAGGGTTTGTACTTCTCCCTTTCAGCCAGACCACTACCAGTCGCACAGTAATTATATTGCCCGGACTGCCATTATAGGTGGCGCAACAGGAGCTGCTGCGGGAGCCCTGCTTGACCACAACAATGGTTGGCGTGGCGGTCTTATTGGTGGGGCATTAGGAAGTTTTTTTGGCGGCTCAGTCGGAAGTATTAATTCCGACCGGAGTATACCAGTGCTGGCACCCTGAACCACACCTCTTTTAAATGGATACCCATAATGATAAAACAATTACCGGCAGGGACCACTATTCTGGTACTTCTTTTGTCGTCAGTTCTCTTGCTTGCCTGTGTGCAGTCCCATCCGAATAAACTTCCTCCTCATGCCGCTGTTGACTCCACAACGCTCCCTGCAGAGCCAATTCTGCGTATTGAAAATGGCATGCACACTGCTGCAATAAGCTCAATTGACATTGACGCCGACCACCGTTTTCTTTTAACCACCTCCCATGATAAAACTGCCCGGATCTGGGATTTTGCCACCGGACACTTGTCTGCCATATTACGGCTTCCTTCCGGGTATGGGCGGGTAGGCAGGCTTGAAAGCGGCGCCATCTCTCCCAATGGAAAGACCATTGCAGTGGGAGGCTGGACCGGTCCTGCAAATGGGAAAAAACATGTATTTATTTTTGATCGGGAAAGCGGGCAAATAATAAAAAAGCTTTCCGGAATTTCATCAGTCATTTTCCATCTTACCTTTTCAAAAGATGGCCGCTATCTTGCAGCAACAACAGGTAAAGGCGGAGGTTTGTATGTATGGAACACCGGGGACTGGAGCCAATCCTTTCAGGATCTCGAATATGGCGAAGAAACTCACTGGGTTGATTTTGATAACAATGGCAGGATTGTCACAGCAAGCTACGACGGTTTTGTCAGATTATACGATCAAAATTTTCAAATGCTCCACATGCGTGGAATTGCCGGGGGTCTGGAACCCGAGAGTATTGTATTTTCACCGGACGGAAAACAAATTGCGGTGGGATTTAATGATTCAACGAAAATCAATGTCCTATCCGGCAGCAATCTCTCTTATCTCTACACTCCTGAAACCGGTAAAATCGGCAAAGGCAGCCTAGGTGCGATTGCTTGGTCTGCAAAGAACAACATCCTGTTTGGTGGCGGTAAGCGTGATAAATCTGATCCCTGGCAATTGTTAAAGTGGCCATCCAAAGGAACACAAAACTGCAAACAATTAAATATCGATATTAGCGATACGATTGTTGCCCTGCAAGCGGTTTCCGGTAAAGAACTTGTCTTTGCCAGTCGTGATCCTGCATTTGGTGTCATCAAATCAAACGATCGGGTAAGCTGGTTTAAACGCTCATCCAGTGCAGATTTTTACGGATTACCATCAGATCTACATCTTTCAGCTGACGGGAGTCAACTACAGCTTTCCTTTTCCGGGAAAAAACACAAAACAATACACTTTTCTCTTACCGATAATGGTGCAAAACTAACAACAAAAAAAGTAACATCCTCTAGGGTTTCTGCCCCAAAAAGCACTAGTGGTGATCTTACCATTACGGACTGGCAGCACCGAAACTACAGACATTATACTCCGCCCAGAATAAATGGAGAAATCATCGAGCTTGAGAAATTTGAATCCTCCCGATCTGTTGCCATTCATCCCTCAGGTCAGGGTTTTGTGCTGGGGACAGATGCGTTTCTTCGTTCTTATGAAACTAATGGTGCTTTACGCTGGCGGCGTCCGGTGCAAAATGCCTGGGCAGTGAATATCTCCGGAAATGGAAATATTGTAGCTGCAGCTCTGCGTGACGGCACTATTCGCTGGTACGACTGGCAGGATGGCAGGGAAATCATGGCACTTTTCATGCAAAACAATGCCAGAGACTGGGTTGTCTGGACACCAGAGGGGTTTTATGATCATTCGCCGGGGGGAGAAAAACTCATTGGTTTCCAGATAAATCATGGCTGGAATAAAACCCCGAACTTTGTATCCATAGAACAGATGTATGACTCCCTGTACAGACCTGATATTTTTGTTACCGGTTTTCTTGGGGATGATCAGCAATATCTTGCAACAACCCGTACTGTTAATCCCAAAAAAGTCATAGGAAGCGGCAGTCCTCCCAAGGTAAAAATTGAATCGCCCGTGGAAAAAACAGACCAGGAGAGCATCAGGCTAAAGGTTCATCTCACAGAAGGAGATGGTGGATTGGGCCAGGTTTTATATCGGGTGAATGGAATTACCAGGCTTGAAAATACCGGGCAACGAAAAACAGGCGATCGGAAAGGGCAATCTTTTGAAAAAGAACTACCGTTGGAACCCGGTCAAAATATCATCGAAGTGACTGCATTTAACAGCAGCAACGAAATCGAATCCAGGCCGGCTCAGGCCTCTGTGTACCGACAGACAACAAAAGAACAGAAAAAAAAGCCAACTCTTCATATACTCGCCATTGGTGTGAATAAATATCGGGATCAGGCCCTGAAACTGGAGTATCCTGTTGATGATGCCAAAGCTTTTGCAAACATCCTGCGCCAGAGCAGCAAAAAATTGTTTAGTTCTGCCCATGTTGAATTTTTGCTCGACACTGAGGTAACTGAAAAGAATATGGCTAAGATGTTCAGTAATCAGGCAGCAAAAATTAAACCAGATGATGTCTTTGTACTCTACATAGCAGGTCACGGGCTTGCCGTGGAAAGCAATTATTATTTTCTCCCCTGGGGGCTGGTGTACAAAAATGAACAATCTGTGATTGATAATGGTATATCCAGAGAAAACCTGCAGCGGTTTCTAGCCATGATCCCTGCTAATAAAGCAGTAATTCTGATCGATACCTGTAATGCCGGTGCCTTCAGTAAAGTGTCAAGCCGTGGGTTAAACGAAAAAACTGCAATCAGCAAACTCATTCGTGCCACAGGCCGGGCAACAATTATGGCCTCAACTGAAACCCAGGCTGCCTATGAAGGTTACAAAGGACACGGTGTTTTCACCTGGACGCTCATCGAAGCTCTTAAAGGAAGAGCTGATCAAAAAGGTAATAAAGACGGCATCATTACCATCAATGAACTGGCTGAATTTGTAATGGAAGAAGTTCCCAGAATCACAATGGAAAAGTGGAAATATGAACAGTTTCCTCTGCAAGATCTTACCGGTCGGTCATTTCCCCTTGGGGTGACTGATTAAACTAAACCAGCGAAAATAACTGCTCTTCAAAACAGTTGGGTTAGTAGTATTAAAACTTCTCTATTTTGAGCCATTGATACATAAAGTACGATGGAGTTAAGAGAGGTTCAAGAAATCAAGATCGATTTCCTGATGAGATTTGAACAATATGTACATCAGAGGAAAAAGATAAAAGGTGAATCATGAAAGAGAAACATACCTTTAACCAAATACTCAGCAGTGCCGGTGAAGTGTTCAGAAATATAAGACCGGGGTCTGACTGCCCACCCATTGATCTTTTAACCGCTTATACCGGACGCGAGCTTACAACACAGGAGGCTAAGTCGATTTCTGTGCATGTTGTCGGTTGCAAAGCGTGCGAGATGGTCGTTCTGCGGCTTGAAACTGATCAATATTTCTGGAATGAAATGCTTGAACGCGATCAGGAAACAGCCCTGGCAGAAGCTCTGGGAAAAGAAGGAAAGAAGGTCGTTAAAGAACTGATCAAACAGGAGACTGCCAGACAGCCTGTTTTTATTTCTAAAATTAAAGAAGCCATGGTCGCCTGGGTTACACCACTATGGCAGCCACTGTATGCAGGTGAGGCTGTTACGGCTGCGGAGATTGAAGAGCAGTCCACCAGGTTTGAAATGGATTACGGCGAATACATAAACCTCAATTGTCACTGGCAGGATGAGAAGGACAGCCAGGCCTGTATTGATCTGTCATGGCAGGCCAATCTTCTCCAACCTTCAAAAATATGGGCCAGGTTCATCGATCCTGAGAAAAACATAATTTTGACTGAAATCCTTCTTGGAACAGAACTCGAAGGCAGACTTCGGATCTTGAGCAGCGAGCTTAGCTTCAACCCAGGCACGGATAAATGGGCTATTGCCATAATCGTTGAAGAATAATTTATGAGTATTCATTTTGCCTATCCCAATGTCCTTCCTAAAAAAGGAGCGTTTATTGGCTGCGGCCGTTATACGGTATTTGCACCCGACGATGCACCACCTGCCAGGTATAGCAAGGTTCAGGATGCCCCAAATACGCCAAATAAAAACAGTCTGAAACGGGCTGTCCAACTGCTGGCGTCTGAATCATACGAATCCACATACTCACTGTTCCACAGGCAGGATCAATCTGATCAGAAATACCAGGGGGACTCCCTTGATCTTGCCTGGTTCCTCGTTCATATCCTGCGGGCCCATAAATTAAGATATAAAATTAAAACTGATATCTGGTGTACTGGAGTAATCCAGGTGGATGGCAGCGGTCCACATCTGCTGGATGTAAATCCTGACGGCTTTGCTCTTAAATTGCAGGCCTTTCTTGATCCGGCAAATACAGACTTACTGTTTATAGTTCCCCTGGCCAATCTTGATCCCCCGGCGCGGTCACGTTGCAGAGAAAACAACGTCCCTATCCTGCGACTGAGTGATATAAACAAAAACAGTTTGGGTGCGATACAGAAAAAAACTATTCTTGCCGTCGCTGCGGATGAGTTATCACTTCTTTTGGAGTTGTTTTTTGTGCTTCCCTCTTCCCCCGCAACAACGAAAAAAAAGACAGGATGGTTTCTTCTATTTTCACTGCTGGCTTTGAGCGGGGGCGTTGCAGGAACACTTTATTTGTCACGGGAAACACCTGAACAAAAGAATCTGGCTCTACCTGCTCCATTACTGGAAAATCCACTCTCTGCTCCTTTACCAATTGAAGCCTCACAGGAGATTTCCGAAAACAGAAAACCTTCTGCCCCAAAATACAATCCTGCAGATATTATAATGAAAGTGGAGCAGGGAAAGTTTTCATCCATCCCATCTTTTTTGAATGATACTTCTGTTGAAGTAAATATTGAATTACAGAAACTGAGAGAAAAAATGGGGCGTAAGCTCCTTGTCCAGGGAGAACTGGAATATCGGCTTGAAGATGGGAAAGAGAGTAAAATTAGTATCTCTACAGATATAACGCCACCGGTTCTCAATCATCGCGACTACTATCGCCTTCGTTTTCAGATGAACAGCCCTCCCGATGCATTGTATCTATATCTCTTTCAGGTGGATTCAAGGGGTAATTTAACACCACTATTTCCAAGCTCCCAATTTGGCACCAATAATCCGGTCAGACCCTGGCAATGGCCCATCTCCATTCCTGATCAAGATGATAAGTGGATTTTTTTAGACCAGCTGTCCGATTCTACCCGACAACAATCTCTGGAAATCCTCTATGTGCTGACCACACCCTGGCCTGCCAAAGATATAGAATCCCTGAGCAGAAAATTGCTGAATAAACCAGGGAATGAAGATGAGATTAAGGCTCAATTGCTGGCCAGCCTCTCTCTTCGACAACAATTAAATATACCTTCAATAACTTGTATTCGCTGGAGTTTTTTCCATGGTCGGTAAGAGGATCGAAATAATTATAGCTTAAATGAGCTGATGCTCTGTGTCTGACGATACGTTTATTAAGAATGAAACTTTGTTTCCATTTATTTTAAACAGAGAGGATCGGGCATGAAATTATTTTTGGTTTTCTTTTTGAGCATATTTACCGCTGTCTGCTGCTTTACCAACTCTGCGGATGCTGAAGGTAGAATAAGCACCAGTCGTTATCAGACTCTTCACATAAAACAGATGGCCCACAGAAATTTTAGCAATCATGGCCGAACAGAATATGTATATGAAGAGCAACAATACAGCCTGTATGGCAGTAAATCAATAAGCATCGGCACTGTTCAACTGGAAAAAAACAGCCGGATAAGAGAAATGTATATCGCTGTTGATATGAAGAGAAGCCAGAGAATACAACGTTTATCTCAGAAAAGAAAAATATCCATCGGTCGAGTTTCTGGAGATGTCAGCCGTCTGAAATCATTAAATGTTTTTGTTAACAGTAATGGAAATATGCATTACTAATTGTGTATAACAATCCGAACACCACCCAATAAGGTAACTCCATGAAAACAATCCATGCATTATCTGCCGTATTTCTGATGCTGCTGCTCTCTTCCTGTACTGGTCTCAGCACTCAGGACATTCTGGATATCAAACAACCACCTAAACCCGATTCTGTTGCCAGCGATTATTCAAAAGCCCTGGATAAATTCAGTGCCATGCTGACCACATATGATCTCCCGGAAACACAAGTTGTTCTGCTTGGTAAAACTGTACACAACAAGACTGCCTGCGCCAACCTGCCCATGGATATCACTCAAATGGTTGCAACAGCAGTGAACAGGCTTGGCGGGAAAATACGATTTGCTCCATATGATCCTGTCTATCTTGAGCATGAAGCAATTTTCCTTAGTCAGTTTGGCGTGCCCATGGGGCGTGATCTACCTGCATTAGTTATTGATGGTGCTATTACAGAGTGTGATGAAAACCTTGATGCTCTGGAAATGGGAGTTGATGGAGACGCTGTCGGAACTTATCATGGACAAGAGGGTGAACTAAGTGGTGGTGCAAACAAAACGAGCAATATCTCTCGCATTACCCTCGATTTTCATTTAATGGAATACTCCAGCAGCCTGCTGTTGCCAAGGATACAATCATCTCTGGCCATTGATATAAAAACGATTGAAGGCGGATATGATTTTGCCATACAGGTTCTGGGTTCCGGATTTGGCCTGAACCGCTCACGGAAAATTACCCAGGGAAAACATGAAGCCATAAGAGCCGTGGTTGACATGAGTATGTTGCAGGTTCTTGGCAAGTTTCTTCAGGTTCCCTACTGGCGCTGTCTTGAGGATGCAACACCTGATAATGAGGTTATAAAAGTCCTGGAGGAAACTTTTGCAAGAGTTCCACGAGAAAACGGTATTGCCGTCATCCAGAATCTTCTTCAGAAACATGGCTATACTTCTGTTCAAAGCAGCGGGGTGCTGGATGCTGCAACCAGAAACGCAATCAATGATGTCGCCAGCAAGAGTAATAATCAGGCGCAGGCACAAATTAGTCCTTCCCTGTACAGCTATCTGTACATAAATCTTCCATTGGATTTTTCTATTATTGAACACTATTCCGGAAATACCTACGGACAGTCGCAGGGATTGACGACTCTTCCTGCGCTGGAGAAACCTCAATCGCCCTCATTGTCAAATACTGGCACTACTCAATTTACTTCTAATCTGCATACCGCTGTAATTTACCGACCTGGTAAAATGGGTGAAGTTGTGCTGCTTTCAGGCGATATACTTAAATCAGGTGACCATTACAAGGTGGTTGTGGAGCCGGAACAGGATTGTTATCTGTATGTTTTTCAAAAGGACAGTGCCGGGAGATTGTTTCTCCTCTTCCCACGAAACGACAGACATGATGGACTAAGTAATCCTGTGCTTGGGAATAAAGCCTACGAATTCCCAGGAAATGATAAATATTTTTTCCTTGATCAACGAAAAGGTGATGAACAGATATACTTTTATTCCTCAGGAAAAGTAGATCTGTTCATAGAAAATATTGTCAGCCAACTCACTAAAAACATTTCTGATATCCAGAAGCAAAGTCTTGAAAAAGAATTGCTTCATTACTTATCCTCCAAAGAAACTGTTAATGCATCCGGACCGGGAAAACATCTTTCTCTCAAGCAGGAAAATGGGTTGAAGACTATTCAAATGAATCGTGTCCAAAAATTAAACAAAGATAAATTGTATGTTTTTCCGTTTAAACATCAATAGCGATTTTCGGTTTTAAACGAGACAAATGAAAATAAGGGACAAACTATGAAAGTTACAAAATTAACGTTGGCTATACTGAGTATTGGGTTTTGCGGTCTATTGAATTGCACAATAAGCCATGCCATGTCCACAGCTGATTACATCAACGCACTTAAACCCTCCATCCAACCGTTAAAAGGACAACGAGGTGTTGGGGGAACTTCTTTTTCCTCTGCTTCACAGGATTCTCTGGAAGTTGCCCTTCGGCTGCAATTTGCTCTAAACAGCGCCGACCTAAGCACTGAAGCGGTGGAACATCTTCACACTCTTAATGCAGTGACAGAGCTACAGAATCTTGCAGTAGCACTTGAAGACGAGTCACTTCGCCAATTTAAATATCTTGTTGAGGGGCATACATGCAATCTTGGAACAGCTGAACATAACCTGGCACTGTC